>CM076577.1:820636063-820945697 GCA_034641835.2 Pinus albicaulis
GTTCCAACTCGAGATTTGGTTTTTTTGCTAAAACTACTCATCCTGTAGCACTGGAATCTTTCTCAGGGTGATATCTACAAGTAATAGTGATTGTAACTTTTCTATTTTTGGGTGGAGAGTCGAAGTCCCGGTCTCAATTGTTGGTATACATTGCTACATATGATAATTATTTACTTAGCCTTCTCATGTTAAACAATATGTACATGTGTATGGTATTGGTTATATGGCCCTATTGGGATCAAGGGATGTGATTCCTCCACGCATGCCTAATTAATTGCACAATTATTGTATGTTATGATATCTTAGTGATTTTCCAATTTCGTGGAGATGTTGAAGCCTATATGTTATTTTATTAAATCTATGAGCATGCTCACAAGAATTTAATGTTGTTATTTCATTTCTTGTTATGTGTTATAAAATTGATAAGTAAAGGATAGGAATATCCTATTGTAGCCAAAGATTTGGCAACAATTTTTATCAACTCCATGTCTTTACTATATATTTCATTTGGAATGTAGTGTGATCAAGTTTTCGGGTAATGTCGTTGTGCACATTTCACCAAGTTTTCCTAAGCTTAAGGGATCAAAAAAATGGTTGTGGTCTTTGTACGCTGAGGGATGAAGAATAATAATGATGAATGTGTTTGTTTGAGTCGAAAGATAAAAATTATTTAGGTCTATGTAAAATTCTTGGGAGAGAAACAAAGAAAACTTTTCTAAGTAAAAGTATTGTAAGTAGGACAAAATCACACGAAGGACCAACCAAGTTGATGGTTGGGCCAATAAATAGTGTTCAACAGGTCAGGGCTAGGATACAATATTTACTAGTGTAAGTTGGGTAGGATCTGTTGGGTGAGGGGTTGGGTTGGTTGGGCATGGGAGAAAGTTGGGGCTCTGCTTAGGTGTGTCCCTCGGTGTAATTGTTCGGTCGAGTGAGATAGGGAGGTTTGGTTCGAGAGTTGGTAGATGACCTTAGATCGAGACTCTCATCCGGTTGTGTCTATGTTTTTATTTGAAAAGGCCAAATTTTACCCACCAAAATATGCACTTACCACATGCACTGTCCATGCTGATAAAGTAGCCACAGAGGTGTCTTGTAGTATGCCACGATGATGCTAGGTGAGGCCACTCATGATGTGGTAGGATATTATTGGGATTATATTTTTGAATGACCTTACCTCTAGATCTGTATGTCAAGTCGAGGTAAATTTATATCATTGGAAAGGATTTGATTAAATGAATTCAATGATGGTATCCATTTTTAGTTATGGAGAAGTTGAAATAAAAATCGAAAGGTTTTCGACCCCATTTCCATAACTAGACCATAGATTTTGGGTTAGCATCGTGAAAATATACTTATAACCCTTATTTTGGGCCAAGATTAGAAATGGGTATGCTACAAAATGGTATTAAGTCTTCTAGGTTGAACACTTGGACTATTTCAGCTCTATCACAGAAGAAGTGTAGAAAAAGTTTCAACCCTTGACCTTGGGAATAAATTGGTGCCCTGTTACAACTTAATAGAGTAGTAGATCTAATGCTTGATATTTGGAGCTACATTGGGGCTCTATCTCTAAGAAATATAGTTGAATAGGGATAAGGTTGTATTCCATTTATGACATTTTATTTTGATTGGTATATTAGTTATAATGATGATCCTATGTGATTTCATTTATTGGAACATGAAATGGTACTACATGTGTTTTATTTTGGCATCTTAAAAAGTCTAGATCATCGATTGTTGTGACGAGGGATGCTTGTTATGTCTATATTTATGCAAAAATACCTACTTTGGCTATGAATGGTTATTTAAGTGGTGTTTTCTTACACACTTGGGAGGAGTGGGCATGTGAATGATTATTTAAGTGGTGTGTTGTTACACACTTGGGAGGAGTGGGCATGTTAATGACCCTATGATACGAGGTATTTTGGGAAATCCATGTGTTTCTCTTAAATATGTTGGTTAAAGAACTACGATCATCTCTTGCATGTTCATTATTTTCTTGTGCAAGGGAATGCAAGGTGTAGCATTGTAATGAAATTATCATGAGCTTATTGCATGTGATCTGTGTGTGTGTGTGTGTGTGTATTACAGGAGGCAAGTAATGATGTGACATGTGGTTTCCTAATTAACTGACCTTGAAACTGTGGATTCCATGATAGTTGGCCCTTTTGAATAGTCGAACATAATGGATATTGTAGGTTTTAGCACAAAGCGTAATATTAAAAACTGATAATGATGGCTAGATTTAAATTTTTGCTAATGTAATTCATTAACGACTGAGTTATAAAACCTGTAACAGAAGGAGAGTAAACCGCACAACATGAATGTATAAATCATTATGCATTTTAAAAATCATTCTTCTCTAGTTGTTAATGGTTTATTCCTTTAACACATGTGATTGATTTTATTTTTTCAATCATGAATAGCTGCAAGGATTGTGATTGTAAAAAATTTAACAACGGGACTCAAAATGATCTTATAATGTACTAAAACAAAATATTGAATCCTTCTACAATTTTTGGAAACAAAACATGATGGCACAATCACATAACAAGTAAGAGAAATAAATAATCAATCACAAAACACAAGATGTATCTAGGGAAAGAAACTGCTCAAAACCCCGCTATCTATCTATTGCATATGGTCAAGATCATGAAACAATACAATGCTATTTCCATTCCTGAGAAACTTCGGAAATTTTTTGACTATCTCATTGTGATCCTATTCAAATATGGCTTGAATATCGCACTGATCTAAGAAATTTTGGTCCAATATTTTGCCTCTTTCTTGCCTAGGCCTGGATTTCCTTCCTTATGAATTTGTGGGCTAATTGAGCCCCTATTAATTATGAAATTCGAAATTAATGATTGCGCAATACCTTCAAGGCTTCTTGATGACCTCATGCATGACTTGTACAATTTTTTAATTATACAACTGATAGTTATCACTACTTTAACCTAAAAATCAATTGGGCCTTCCTTACAAATGACATGCAACAACTATTTATAGTGAATTATTAGTTAATTTATAGATCATTACTTGTGACTTAAATCAGATTTAATTTATTGGACCTATCACTAGCTCATCTCTAAGTTGGAACTAGTTAAACTAATTTTAACTCAAATAATTGAGTTAAAAAATTACAACTCACAAATAAATGTAATTGGACTCCCTAAAATCATGGGAGAAACAATATGGCTCCTCTCTGACCTATAAATCAAATTTCCTAGGCTAACTAAGTCTTCCTGACTCAGTTAACTAATACAAGTTTTCATGAGATGAAATTAGAATTTTTCTTCAAATTTCATTAAGGGAAAATTAAATCAGAAGCCCCTATGGTACCATTTCTAGGTGCCATTTCTGGATGGCATTTTCACTATTTCTTGTTTCCAATTTCAACACTTCGTCTCCACACAAAAAAAATCAATCTATCTTGTTCAGGTACCTTTGGAATGTTTTTCATACAACACTTCTCTAGTGTTGTCTGCTCCTGCAACTCTTGAAACTAAAAAGCCTCCAAAAACCTGAATCAATGTGATGCATTTGTCATTATAGTCTCTGACTACTATCATTTATTGCACTATCTACTGAAAACTCTGTGCTTCTACTGACTCTAAATATATGCTCTCTGCATTGTTTCCAACTGTGATTTGTGCTCCATTATTTGACATCAATTACTCTGATTTCTATCTTTCTAACATTTGATTGTATCAATCATACTGATCCTTCCTGCTACTGTGTACTATGGGCTCCCCGTAGCAATGTTTTATCCATGAGACAAGCCAACTTAATGGATATTGCTAGAATTTCTCCTCTTGGGATTATGTATTTAGATCACCCCACCTCTCACCTGGAGGTATCTCTGCATGTGCTCCCTCTTCCCATCTAGATCAAAATTATCCCCTCCTACAGGTCTCTACTTGAGTGGATGCCTCCACTCAGTCTCCTCTCTACTTCTCCAATTGTGGCTACTCCATAATATTTTGAGCTTCTTCTGAGGTTGCAAGTTAGGATGAAATTTATGCTCCCTCTCAACCACCAAGTCACTAACCTCTTCTTTGCTCCTCCAATATTTTCCTCCATCTTCAACCTCAAGAGCATACAAGTTATTTACTAATAAACTGGTATTTTTAACCTGTCCCTTGGTGGTGTGTCTAAGGAACACCTTTCCTTTTCTAAATATCACATCATAACCATGGTATTCTAATAATTCTATGAAGAGGAGATTCTTATTTAGTCCTAGAACATAAATAAAAAATAAAAAATTAGTCTGAGAGGGGAGCGAGACTCCCTCTCAAAGGTAATTGTACCTATGTCGGTCGCACTATGCCTCTTGCCATCTCCAAACTATATGTTCTACTTGGGGTCCTTCTACTCCAAGTCACTGAAGAGATCTATGTTCCCAAACATATGGAATGAGGCATTTTTGTCTAGATACCACATGCATCCTATTACAGTGTTTTCCATGCATGAAATGAGAGTAAAATCAAGCTTGAAGTGTGAAGCTATCTCTTCACTTGTCGTTGCAGCTGTAGGCTCCTTCTTGCTTGCCTTCTGTGGAAATTTCAAGGAATAGCACTCATGCTTGTGACAGTGAAAAAACTTGAACTTCGACAAGTCTCTCTTGCCCTCTTCACCTTGGGACTTCTTTGCCTTGGATTTATTGCATTTTCTAACCAATGAGAAATATTCCTCTTTATTTTTGTGCGTATCCGATGCTCCACCTTATCTCTTCTATTACCAAGTCAGACCACAAACGCTCCAAGTCTGGTAGGTTCTCCCACCAATTCACAAAGCCCTGGTAACTATGCCAGCTCTTGAGAAGGCATAATAGTGCTAGGCTCACCAAATCATCCTGGGCTACTTTCAAACCAACATTTCCAAGCTCATATTGACATTGAGTGAGATTCTTCAAGTATTTTGGTATTGTATCGCCCTCTTCCATATTGATCTTTCTGAGCTTGTCTTTCAATGCCAACTTCTTGTGGTCGTTGTTATTCATAAATAGATATGTCAAGGCCTTCCACATATCATATGGAGTTTCCTTCCCATTGAGATTCAAGACAATATCATATCTAAATCCTTCTAACAATATCCTTCTCTCCTTTGCTACGTTCTTCTTCCATGCATCAAGAGCTTGAGCATCTATTGTCACAAGTTGCAGAACATTAGTATCTATGAAAGCCTTCAATCAATTTTCCTCGATCCCTGCATCCATAATTTCCTTTCACTCTTTGTAATTCTATTTTCCCTTGAGTGCATATTTGAGTCTCAGTACATTGAAATACATCTTGATATGTTGTTGGATCCTGAAGAATAAATCTACAAATTTGAACCTACTCAAACAAATTTTTTTCTTCTCTTATTATTGTGATTATTGGGGCTACAATACCATGTAGAAAATATAAAAACTGGATCCAAAATAATCTTGTAAGGTACTAAAAAAAAATATTAAACCCTTCTACAATTTGTGGAAACAAAACATGATGGCACAATCACATAACAAATAAGAGAAAGAAATAATCAATCGCACAACACAAGATGTACCTTGGGAAATAAACTGATAAAAAACCTTGTTATATTTATATTTCATATGGTCAATATCATGAAACAATACAATTTTATTTCCCTTCTTGAGAAACCCTGGCACTCTGCTACCTATCTCACTCTGATCCTACTCGATACTGGCTTGAATCTGCCACCGATCTAAGCAAGTTTGGTCCAATATTTAACCTCTTGATTTCCTAGGCTTCGACTACCTTCCCTATGAATTCTTGGGCTAATTGATCCCCTTAATTAGGAAATTCCATATTAATTATTGTACAATACCTTCAAGGCTACCTGTTGACCTCATGCATGACCTGTACAATTTTCTAACTATACAACTGATAGTTATCATCTCTTTAACCTAAAACACAACTAGGCCTTCCTTATAACTTACTTGCAACAAATATTTATAGTGAATTATCAGCAAACTGATTGATCACTAATTGTGAATTAAATTACAATTGATTGACTAGACCTATCACTAGCTCATCTCTTAGTTAGAAATAGTTAAACTGATTTTATCTCAAATGATTGAGTTAACTAATTACAACTCACAAATAAGTGTAACTGCATCCCCTAAAAATCATGGGAGAAGTCTAAATCCCTCCTTTATGACCTCTAAATCGACTTTCCTAAGCTAACGAACTCTTCCTCACTCAGTTAACTAATACAAGTTTTCATGAGATGAAATTACAATTTTCCTTCCAATTTAATCAAGGGAAAATTAAATCAGAAGCCCCTATGGTACCATTTCTGATGCCATTTTCACTGTTTCTTGTTTCCAATTTCAAAAATTATTTCTCTAGCATGAAAAAATGATAGTTTGTATATTTATTTATATTATTCCATTAACACACCAATAGTTTAGTGCATGTGGAATAACATAGCATGACTTAGTGGAAGCAAAAAAAATATTGAATTGTGGTAGGGCACAATAGGATATGGAACAATCCCATCAAGGAACAAGAACCTTTAAGAACTTGATGGTTGAGCTGAAGAGCTTAAAGGTTGAAATGAAGTACCACAAGGTAGAAATCCTAGATCTTGTTAGGAAGGAGTAGAGGTTGGCCACAATGAACTCAAGGTTGCAAAAATGTTTGTATAAGTTAAAAAAATAGACTTTACTGTCAAAAGAGGAAATATGTGATGGTAGCCTCATGAGGTTCAAAATAAAAAGAGGATGTTTCCCTATTCATATTGTATAGAATAACATCTGAGAATGGATTGACCTTGCAAATAGAGAAAAAAATAAAATAGCCCCTGCAGGCCACACGGACATGAATCAACGATGTAGGATGCCAAGGAGGAGGGAGGACTCTCTCAAGTTCCTTAGTATATATATATTTGTGTGTGTGTGTGGAAAAGATCACCTACAAACTATTGGGGAATGTAATACTTCAAGGATGTTTTTAGCCTCGAAAGGAAGTATTGAGCTAATTTTGGTGTGTAAATACACACACACAGATATATATATATATATATATATATATATATGCACACTTGTATGATAGTTGAATGTTCCGTGAACACTGGACTAGTGGGAATCAAAATGATTTTGGGGGCTATTTTATTTTAACGCTTATGGGTTGTGGCTTTAATTTAATGACTCCATGTATTCATATCATTTTTATTGTACATTTTCACATGGCCATGTTGTTCTATTGAAATATTTCCTTTTGATTGCAGTTGTGATTACCCTTTTTTTATTGGTTATCCTCACCTTCCTTTTTAGTTTTTTCCTTTTAAATTTCATGCTTTGGGCCAAGGAAATTTATTGGGTGTGGAAAGAAATCAAAAAATCTCCAAAAGGAGGGTTAGTCAAACTCATGAGAGAATGTTACTTCAGAAACACAAATTCATGATGAAAATTAGGAAGTTCAGAAATGGGAAATGCAATATTGGCATAGACAAAACATGCCAATGTTTGGAAAATGGATCAAAATAGGCCATTGCTTAAATAACCTACAACGTTTCTCTTGAACATAACAAAACATATAAATGAAGAAATTGGAATTTCTTGATTTTGGATGTGCAAACATTATTAGCAAAAAATAAAGGGTAGAAGAATTAACACTAACAACAAAGTGAAACGAAGAGGAAAGGGGAGGAATTATAGGAAAAAAAATCCCTTCAATATTGCATGATTTTCTTATATACGGGGAGTTATTCAAACCTACTTTTAATTGACATAATTCAATATTTTCTGTGTCCTTGAGTAAGTGGATATTAGTAACATGTTAACCATGAAAATGGAACAAAGGATGTTAACCTAACCTTAACTATATATATATATATATATATATATATATATATATATATATATATGTGATATGTTGATGATCATTCTAATATTTACATACATATATGAATGTCATTGTGACTCATAGGTTTTTTCAAGAGTCATTCTTGTAGAATAAATATAGTTTACATTTGTTTAGTGCATATTTGGATGGTATGTAAGATTCCCAATTGTGTGAGGAATAAAGAGGGAAAAAATAATGCTCATGGATCTATGATTTTAACATCATGTGAAAATTATTCTTGTATTATTCTGACGTCATACTATGAGTATGAAATGCTAAAGGATATATCAATAAAAGGAGAGCTGTGTGATTTGTGCCATGATGAAGCAAACATGGATAGTTAAATAATCCACATAGCTTGTATTTGGACTGTGGATGCACATAGTGAATCATGGGAAAGATACTAGAGGTAGTGTTATGTGGTCTTTGTGGATAAAGACAGTATGGGATCCATATTTTCAACACTATTGTGCACATTTTTTTTTGTGCCATTTTTGGAAATATTGAGAGGGGGGTTGATTTAATATTCCTTAGAAATTAGCACTTTTATTTTTTTTTAGATAATTAGTTAATATTAAGTTATTCTTAATGTTTATCCAGTAACAATAGTAAATAATAAAACACAATAGGTACAAAGGTGGAAAACTCCCTCTAGGTAAAAACCCATCAAATGATTTTCCAATAATTTTTTTAATCTTTATCCCCAACTAGAATGAAATTTACAACTTCTTAGAATTATAGAAAAGTGTTCTTCTCCAACTCCCACTGGAAGGACGCTCCAATGCTCTATTTTCTTCAGTAGTCAACTGAATGGACGCCCCAACATCCTAGACTGAGATACCACCGTGAAGTGTTCAACGCCTCCAGCCTGTAGGTGACTTCATGCCAAAATCTAGCACCTCCTTGACGCCCTATAATGATCAGAGGTAATAAAAGAGAGTGGACTCTCATACCAGGGATAACGATCCATGATACAATACAATTCAAAATGATTTTCTTGAACTAGAAAAATCACCCAATCACACTATGGCCTGCAACACAACAATAAAATTATCCAACAATGACTCCTATAACTCGCAAAAATGCCTCTTCAACTCTAGGCTTATTATATATTTTACAATAATGACTCTTTTATCATTTTACAATGATGATTTATACAACACTGAATTTTGAAATGACATGACACTTGACTTTACACTGCTTCTTGGATCACTAGGAGTTGCAAAGGTATTGTTGTTCTTGCTTCAAGTAATTGTACTTTGGTGTTGCATGTACTTATAGTATGGGTCTAAGTTGTCCTATTGTGTCCTCCTTCTTTCACATGAATTAATGAACAATACCAAAACCAATATAAAAACAAAAAACTTACGTTCTATTGCGAAACATATGTCAAATAAATATTCAAAATTCAAATGTAAATATGTTCAACATTTAAGAACAAAAACAAAACAAACATACATATAAAATGCTTACATTGTCTTGCAAAAACACATGTCAAATATGATATTCAAATTAAAATTAAAACACTAATCATACATACCTTTATTTAGTAGACTTACCTCTGATTGTTTATGTGTGTTCCTAATTGCAATGATCCATGAATGCATACTTTTTCTTTCGTTCTAAAAGATTGATATTGAATCTACTATATCTATGTAATTTTGGATCTCTAATGTCGAAAATTTTGTCCTATGGTAGCCCTCTGAGTCTTCCTTCCAAATGCACAGGTTGGATCTATATTGGAATATTAAAGAAATATTTATGCCCA
Organism: Pinus albicaulis; assembly: GCA_034641835.2. NCBI lineage: Eukaryota > Viridiplantae > Streptophyta > Pinopsida > Pinales > Pinaceae > Pinus > Pinus albicaulis. The sequence continues at coordinate 820,645,685 of CM076577.1, forward strand.
ATCTCCTATGATGAACTGATTATAGGCTGGTTAAGTAGAGAGAACTTGTACAAACTTCCATGTGTCACTATTTCTACCTTCATTCCTAAAAACGATACCCAAAAATAAATTCTATCCTATTCCTTTAAATTTTTACGAAATTTTAATCCAATTCTTAGAGAGAAAGTTATGACGATTTTCCCAAGGTCACTTGCTTGACACGAAATTTAGGAGCGTGAAAAAACCCTAACTCCTCAGATCATATATCCAAAAATATAGCGAAACAAAATAAAACAATTTGTCACGATGTTCATCAAGATTTCAACTCAAACATGTTTTATTTTCAACTTCTAAAGCTTCATAGAAAACAATTTATAGTGAAAAATCCATAATGACATGTTTGAAGCAGTGACATCCTTACATGAAGAGGATATGAGGGTCACAATTTATAGAATTTATTAGGGTGAGAGGGTATTCAACAAATGAATGTTGGAGGGATTTTAGCAACTTAAAAAATTATTAATTATTAACTATTCAACAACCAAAAACAATGATGAGTTCCATGACACAAACCCATAGGGTTTTAGCCCACTAAGAGAGGTTACTAGTTTCAAAACACGAATCTCTCAAACCATGAATAATTATGTGGCCTTCCATACATCAACGGAAATATATCGATTAGTAGAATCCATCCAAAACATGTTTGACTCCAAATAGAGAAAGTTGTCTAGTCAAAATTCCCATGCAATATCAGGGTAGCCCTTGGTTCTTCTTGGGTTGACATCAATAAAAAACATTAATAAAAAATCTCCCCCTTTGGCATTGATGGAAACACAAATAATCCCCCTTTCTCATCAACGGAAAAGGGTAACTCCCCCTAAAAAATGGTCATCCTACAGACCTGTACATGCCTCCACTCCCCTTGTATACTTAGTTAAATAAGAGAAAGATTCTAATGAGAACTTGGAAGAATCCAAATCTTTTGGTGAAGATACTCAAGTGCCTGAAAAGGTAATGGTTTGGTAAATAGGTAACAAATTTGCTCCTTTGTGCCAAAATATTCAATATTTATATTCTTTTTGGAGACCTGCTCTCTAAAGAAATGATATTTGTTCCGAATGTGATTTGTTTTGGAATGCGTAGTAGGATTCTTGGAGATACTAATGGCACAGGTGTTCTCGCAAAAGATGGGAATAGGCTCATCAAACTTGACTTGAAGATCTTGCAAACTTTGCTTCAACCAGAGAATTTGAGTACAACAAGATGCTACCATGATATATTCTTCTTCTATTGTGGATAATGAGATTGAAGAATGCTTTTCTTGAAATATTGTTACTTGTCTGAATTCTTGCATTACATCTGGAAATAAGTTGTCTCATACAGAAGACTTCCAATCATAGATATATAAAATCTCTAGTCGACATCCTTTAACAAATATTCTAAACTTAAAGTGCAACTTGTTACCATTGGGGTAAGGACGAGCTTGAAGTATTCCATCTTGAATTTATTGAGAATTTCCTTGATGTACTTAGTTTGATATATAAATATTCCTTTATTCTGCTGAGATATCTGAACCCATAAAACATATGTCATATCGCGAAGTATAGAAATTTCAAAGTCACTTTGCATCTTTGTGGCAAAATTTTTAGTTAATATGTCATCATTTCTTCCAAATATTATATAATCCACATATACGTCAATAATTGTTAGGTTATCTTGGTCCACTTTCACATAGAGATTGTTGTCAGTGCTTTCTTTCTTGAATCCTTGTTGATGTAGATATCCATCAAGATGAGCGTACCAAGCCCTAGGAGCTTGTTTGATACCATATAATGCCTCCTTTAATCTACAAACATAGTGTTCCTTTTCAGAGAGAAGAAAACCTTCAAGTTGTTCAATGTAAAATTATTCTTCCAATTCACCATTTAGAAATGCCCACTTAACATCCATTTGGTAGAACTTGATTTTCATCAAGCACGCATAAGCGAGAAAAATTCTGATAGCTTCCATTCTAGCAACGCAGCCAAATGTTTCTTCAAAATTTATTCTTTCAACTTGTGCATATCCTTTGGAGATTAATCTTGCCTTGTTCCTAGTAATATGTCCATCCTCATTCAGTTTTTTTCTGAAGACACATTTAATTCCATTAACATTTATATCCTTTGGTCATGGAACCAATTCACAAGTGTCATTATTTTGAATTTGATCTAGTTCTTCATTCATAGTTGTTACCTAGTGTTCATCTTGACTAGCTTCCTCAAAATTGCTAGGCTCAAAAGTTGCTAAAAAAAGGTGGCCTGTTGTGATGAACGAAGATGTGGACTTAATCTAGTTCCAATTCCTTAATTTATGTTTTTGGTGGTTTTATTTGACAGATGATTCTTTTGATACCATTCTTTTAAATATTTTGGACAATTTTCGTGTACATATTACCGATCATTTCTTATTTACTCTTAGTTGAACATTGTTTCCTTATTTGATTGGTCTTGTTCTATAGCTTCATATTCATCCTTCACAGATTCTCCCTCAGATCCCTTAGATTTTCTTGAAGGGACAATCTCATCACCATCCTTTGTAACACAATATTCATCAAAAGTAACATTTATGCTTTCCACTATTTTTTTCACTTCAGATTGTGGCATATATAAGCCTTCCTTTTGTGTGAATAACCAAACAAAATAACTTCATCGATAAGGGAATCAAAATTGTCCAATTTTTTATCTTCACTTTTGATGTAGCATTTTCTTCCAAATATTTTGAAGTATTTGACATTAGCCAATCTTCCTTTACATATTTTGTATGAAGTCATGTTACAAATGTTCCTTAGTATACCTCTATTTATGATCCAAGGTCTTGTGTTTGAGATGTATTAAAGAATTACATGTAAAAATTGCAGCTTTAAACAAGAAAATTTAAAGGTATAAACATAAGAAGAGAGAAGAAATGATGATCATGCAAGAAGAAACATAATTGATATCATAGTTTGTCTAGGAGGGACTACATCTCCGGGCCCTGCTCAAATAGTGGGGAGGCCCTCTTTCATTAAGTGGCAAAAGATGAAAGTACAAGTATAAAATGACAAATTACACCCTTATACCTCCATAGCTTAAAGTGCCCAAAAATTGCAAAACTCTAATGAAGAAATGGACAGCACCGTTGGATCGTGGTGTCGAGTAGTGCAGAATCCATATAAAATTTTCTTGAATCTTACAAAGTGAAAATCTTACCCTACTGAAAAATGGCTCAGATCATGGTTTTGTCCCCCTCCTGCACACTGCTCATGGTTCCACTGTCTCAATTTTTGTGCTCGCTCCTACTTTCCTGCGACGCACTTATGAAATGCAGAGTTTTTATATAGAATTTTTGGCAAACTTCCCAAACGAAGTCTGTTGGGTGGATTGGTTAGAGTTCCTTGGTTTGTGGGAGGGGGTCGGGTGGTCAAGCCCCGCCCCATCTGAATTAATGGAAAAACCGTTTTATAAGTACCCACACCTTTATTTTTAAAATACTGATGCATTAATTTAATAATTAAAATGGGTACGTTGGGGGGGGGGGGTCGAGCCCGCATCTGGCAATATCTACCCCCCATACAATGCTCACCCTGTATGGTTAATATAGAAAAGTGGGTTGGGGTCGTGGGGTCACAACCATTGGCCCCACCTGTAACATATTACAGTTACCATGGAATGTGGGGGCAACGGGATCATGGCCGTCGACCCCCTTTAATTAATTAATTTTGGGTTGGTCGTTGGTTTAGGAGGGCTGGTGTCATGGCTCGCCCTCCAATCTCTCTCTCTCTCTCTCTCTCTCTCTCTCTCTCTATATATATATATATATATATATATATATATATATATATATATATATATATATATATATATATATATATATGTATATATATATATATATATATATATATATATATATATATATATATATATATATATATATGTATATGTATTTAACCAATATAGGCCTTTTTAAAATTTCTCGAGATTGACCGAAGGAATTCTTTTAACCATCCCACAAATTTTCCCAGAATCAAGCTAGATTTGGCCAAAATCCGATAGCCGAGTTTCAGCAAATTTGTAGCCTCAAGCCTACCAAGTCACCAAGTTAACCCTCAAATCTCCAAGTGATAAGGTACAACTGTCGGGAAAATATTTATCGAGAAAACCACTACTCATGCCCTTGATGGAGTCAGATTCTGCTTAATAATAAAACCCTCAAAGAGCTGATACACTGTTTTTCCCAGATTGGGTTTTTCTGGGGACATTTGTCTGAAAATTCATATGTGTCCTTCTTCATATGTGCCTGATGTTTCATTAAATGATTTGTAGATTTGTAGGTTTCAGATTATTTTTACTTCATTCTTTTCTGAATATTTCAGTTAAATAACTTTTGTATAATAAAACAAGTAGGAGAAGTAAATCAATATTCTATAGTAGAGTTTCTCTGTTCAGAATATTCACATGGTATATGATGGATTGTAGATAAATCTGAAGCCATCAATAAAAGGATAAATAATTTTTGTTGCAGGAGGGCAGCTGAAGATGTTATATCCACGAAGATGCATTGCAATGCCAGAGGGACAAACCAAACCCAACGCAGAGCCAGTTCACTCATGCAGAGTTGACGCAGAGGCTGACGTAGGACCTAGTGGGTGATGCAAAGCTCATTAGCCTCATGCTCAGCTGAAACAGTGGTTGACGAAGGCCCTAGAGGGTGATGCAGTCCAAGTTGGATTGATGTTGTGCTATTTGTTGGGGCTAGAAGTGAAACTTTTGTTCTTCAAAGTTTTTGGTGGGGCATTGGTCTTTTCAGTGCAGAGAAATGCCTAACAAAGCTGACAAAGTAATGGTAAATAGACCCTCAATATATTTTCTTGCCAAGAAATTAGAAATTTTATTAGGAGGGTGATCGTAGAGGGCTGATTCGATAGAATTGACGAAGGATTTCTTGCAGCGAAATAATTTTTCAGAGGGAGCAAATTCTCTAGTGGGTTTTTATCGCCAAGAAACCCAGATCGGATATTTTTCTGAGTGTAGCAGCAATGGAAGGGATAATAGAACTTGCTTCGAATTTTTTGGGCAGATATGGCACCGTACAGAGTGAGAGATCAAGATAGATTAGATGGCATGTCTAAATTTTCTATCTATAATGCAAAAATATTGACACTCCTAGAGGAGTACGACATCAGAGATCATGTTGAGATAATCCTAGTTGTGTCAATCAATTTTGATGCTCTGAAGAAGTTCAATGAAAATCAGGTGTGGGCTAAGTGCTTGATAATGGATGGAGTGGAATATCACGTGGTCTCATATATTTCCAAGAAGAAGATGAAAAATTAGGTGTGGAAAACATTGACCACAATGTATCACATTTTCACATTGTTTTTCCTATTAATTCATTTCTATTCCTATTCATCGGTACTAGTTGTTGAGCATACATTATAGATGGAGGTGTGTAGTCTCAATGAGAAAAGTGATGAAATTGATGAGGAGAAAAAGTCAACTTGCAAATAGATTGACAGTACAAAAGAGGAGCAATCTAATTCTAATTCTAATCATTCCAATAGTACGGAAACTATACCTACATCTGAAATGACCACATTGCAATCATTTGATCAAAATTCCAATGTGCCTACAAGTAACAGCAATCACACTTCCCGTGATGACGACCACAATGATAAGAATCCGTGTTCCACAAAAAATAGAAATGAAAGATAAAACCCATAACTTGACAATGACACTGAGATTGACAAGGATGTCTCACCAAATGAACATGAAGATGAAAGCAACAATGAAGAGTTTATCAAAAATGAAGACATTGAGTGGTTGGACATGGTAGGTATACTAGAGAAAAGACTTATAGAAAGAAAAAAAACTATTATCCTATTGTTGTTGGAACTTCTCATCATCTTTTGAAGAAAAAAAAAAATTCACTGCTAAAAGGGTCTACCACCAGTGCAAAGAAAAATTAAGGTGACAAGGAAGGCTACCACTCACAACTATAAATATGGAGGTGTTGCATAGTTGGAAGAAAAAAGAGAAGAAGGGCTTTGTTACAGTTGTGATAGAAAATACACTAAAGGTCATAGGTGTGCTGAGAAGAAATTATTTTACATAGATTCTGAAGAGGAGGAAGAAAAGGAACATGCAACTTCAAAAGAAGAGGATATACACTAGGAAGCAACCATAGAGAAAGAAGATATGAATCTGACCATATATTGTAATCGATTACCAGGAATTACCACCCCTAAAACTCAATATAGAAGGAAAAATCAAGAAGAAAAAGGTAATAGTGTTGATTGATTCAGGTAGTATCCATAATTTTATTCGTTATAAGATATCCAAGGAATTGAATTTCTTCCTAGCCAACACCAGACTCTCAAGTGATGGTTGCAAATGGAGGAACTATAAATGTCTCTAGAAGGTGCCATAATATCAAGATAACCATGGGGGAATATGTATTGAATAACCCAATGCTTCCCATTCAAATCGGTGGTGTTTATGTTGAATTATGAGTTCAATGGTTACAATCTTTGGGTACGATAGCTTTTAATTTTCAAGAACATTTCTTGAATATTTTTTGCGAAGGAAAGGAAGTTGAATTAAGGGGTATCACAGGGAAACTAAGAAATGTAATGATCTCTAATGGCATGACAAAGCTTCTAAATAAATCACAACGAGGAATTATTTCATAATTATGCTCACTAGAGTTTAAAACATCGAAATCATATTTAACATAAAATTCTAATGTTGAAGAAGTGGAAGATCACATCGAGAATAAGAAACAAGTTCTCCAATTGTTAAATGATAAACTAAATCTGGTGCAGAATTAAATGAAGCAACAGGTAGACCAACGTCATAGTGAAATAAATTTTGATATAGGAAACTTGGTATTTTTACGGCTAAAACCATACCCTCAAGAAATCTAATAAGGATAATAAATTATCGCCGAAGTACTATGGTCCTTACAAGGTATTTCAAAATATTGGTACTATGGAATACAAATTGGAGCTTCGCATATCTTCTCAAGTGCACCCAATTTTCCATGTGTCATGCTTAAAGAAGGTTATATGTGACAAACTCTCAGTTCAAACAATATTGCGAGAACTTGACGAGGAAGGAAAAATAATATTGGAACCTGAAGTAGTCATGGAAACAAGAAATCGATAACTATGAAATCAATCAACTTCAGAGTATGTGATCAACTGGAAGAACTTACCCACTGAATATTCCACATGGAAGGATGAGAATTTTATACAAAAGCATCCAAAACTACTCAAGAATTGAGGAAAAAACTTGTTTGAAGGAGACGGGCATGTTAGGTCCCTATAATACTAGTGTAGCCCCATATTTTAATTGTTAGTGTAGCCCCATTATTTTTATTGTTGTTCCCATGTAGTCCCCATATTTTTATTATTGTGCCCCATAGGTGTAGCCCCATTATTGTTATTGTTGTTCCGATGTGCTATGAAACCATCTCCAAAAATAGAAGAAAAGAGAGATCAACACCTTAGAAATAAGCCACTTCAAGGGGAAACCTCCTTTACATTACATAAATGAAAATTCTTGGATGATACAAATGAAAAAACCTCCTTTCTATATATAGGAGTCCATGGGGCCACAATATAATCCTAGCCGACCTAAAAATAATAATGTAAGGGGACAATAATAACAATATGGGGGTTATAGGGGTACAACAATAACAATAAGGGGGATACACTAACAACAATAAGGGGATACACTAGTATTATAGGGATCTAACATACCCCTCTCCTTCAAACAAGTGTTTCCCTCAATGCTTGATTATTTCTAGATGCTTCTGTATAAAATTCGCATCCTTCTATGTGGAGTCTTCAATGGGTAAGTTCTTCCAATTGCCGAGTTACTCTAAAATTGATCGATTTGGTAATTGTCAAATTATTTCTTCTGTGAATGCTTCAGGACTTCTTTCGTTGTGATGTTGATCTTCTTGTTGTTTCATTCGATTCTGCTCCAAAGTTAGGTTATCCTTTGGGAGTTTAGGAACATGTGGTTGATGTTCGATGTGATCTTACACTATTTTATGATCCATATTAGCTTTCATTTGAGCCTTAAAATTTTCCAACTTAGCCTCCATTTTTTCTTTTAAACCATCTATGTCATCTTCACTTCTCTTTGTAAGATCAAAATTTGTTGCACTTGGTACCAGAATTTTGATATCTCATAATGCATTTGTTCCTCTTCATGCATCATAGTATGTATTTCTAAGGGCTTAATGGGTGTAGAATTTTTTTTGGAATGCATTATATAACTCAATACCAATATCTATGCTTCAATATTCCCTTTGAATAACTTAAAACTAATTTTTCAAACAAATGTTGTGCAAACTTGTTTAAGAGATAAACACCTTTTTATTGCTTTTAAGGAGCTCGATATCGAAATTGAATTATTTGTGTTATTTCGGATCTTTAATATCTAAAATTTGATGTTGTTGTAGCCCTCTGAATATTATTTCGAATGTCATAGGTATGACTTGATTTGGATTTTTCAAGGAAAATTTATGTTCAATCTCCCACAATAACATAATTATGGACTGGTTGTAGGAAGGCAGCTGAAGCTGATAGATCCATGAAGAGGCATCGAAGCACTAGAGGGAAAACTCAAACCCAATGTTGAGCCAGTTCACTCACGCAGAGCTAGTGAAGAGGATGACGTAGGACCTAGTGGGAAACTCAAAGATTGTTAGGTTCACATTGGGCTGACACAGTGGCTGATGAAGGCCCTAGAGGGTGATGTAGTCCCAGCTGGAGTGACGTTGTGCCAGTTTTCAATATTGGAAGTACAAATTTTGATCTTCAAAGTTGTTGGTGGGGCATTGGTATTGTCAGTGTAGAAAAATTCCTAACGAAGCTGACAAAGTAAGGGGAAATAATCCCTCAACATATTTTCTTGCCAAGAAATATGAAATTTGATTAGGAGGGTGATAGTAGACAGCTGATTCGATATAATTGGTGAAGGATTTCTAGGAGGGAAATAATTGCTCAGAGGTAGAAGATTCTCTAGAGCGTTTCTATTGTTAATAAACCCAGATCCAATATTTTTCTAAGTGTAGTAGCAACAAAAAGGAGAAGAGCACCTTCTTCGACTTGTTTTGGCAGAGATGGACCCATACGAAGTTAAAGATTAGGATAGGTTAGACGGTGTGTCTAGCTTTATTATATAGAAAGAAAAAATCTTCACAGTCCTAGAGGAGTATACCATCAGAGATCATGCTAAAAATTTCCTAGTTGAGCCAATCGATGCTGATGCTCTGAAGAAGTTCAATGAAAATTAGGTGTGGGCTAAGCTCTTGATCATGGATGGAGTGAAAAATCATGTGGTCTTGCACATTTTCGAGAAAAATACGACAAACAAGGTGTAGAAAACATTTACCACACTGTATCACATTTTCAGATTGTTTTTCCTGTTAATTTATTTTTATTCCTATTCACCAATACTAGTTGTGGAGCATACATTATACATGGAAGTGTGTAGTTGCAATGAGAAAAGTGATGAAATTGATGAGGAGAATAGATCAGCTTGAAAACAGATTGACAGTACAAAATGGGATTAATATAATTCTAATTCTAATCAATCCAACAGTACAGGAACTATACCTACATCTGAAATGACCACATTGCAATCATCTGATAAAAACTACAATGTGCATGCAAGTAGAAATAATCACACTCCCAGAGATGACGACCACAATGACAAGAATTTGTGTTCCATAGAGAATAGAAATGAAAGAGAAAACCCATAACCTAACTATGACACTAATATGGACAAGGATGTCTCACCAAATGAGCATGAAGATGAAGGTAAGAATGAAGAGTTTATCAAACCTAAAGACGTTGAGTGGTTGGACATGGTAGGTGTATTGGAGAAAAGGCTTATAGCGAGAAACACAAACTATCAACCTATTGTTGTTGTAACCACTCATCATCTTTTGAAGAAAAAACAAACATTGTTCATCGCTAAAAGGGTCTACCACCAGTGCAAAGAAAAATTATGGTGATAAGGAAGCCTACCACTCACAACTAGAAAGATGGAGGTGTTGCTAATCCTATAATTCCACAATCTACAAGGTTGACACCACAACTGTTGGAAGAAGAAAGAGAAAAAGGGCTTTGTACAGTTGTGAAAGAAAATACACTAGAGGTCATAAGTGTGCTGAGAATAAATTATTTTACATAGATTGTGAAGAGGAGGAAGAAAAAGAACCAGAAACTTAAAAACAAGAGGATATACACCAGGAACCAACCATAGAGAAATAGCATATGAATCTGATCATATCTTGTAATGGATTACCTGGAATTACCACTCCTAAAACTCAATCTAGAAGGACATATCAAGAAAAAAAGGTAATAGTGTTGATTGATTCAGGTAGTATCCATAATTTTATTCATTATAAGATATCCAAGGAATTGAATTTCTTCCTAGATAACACCAGAGTGTCAAGTGATGGTTGAAAATGGAGGAACTATAAATTTCTCTGGAAAGTGCCATAATACCAAGATAACCACGGGGGAATGTGTATTGGATAACCTAATTCTTTCCATTCAAATCAATGGTGTTGATGTTGAATTATGAGTTCAATGTTTACAATCTTTGGGTACGATAAATTTTAATTTTCAAGAACATTTCTTGAATTTTTTTGGGAAGGAAAGGAAGTTTAGTTAAGGGGCATCACAGCGAAACCAGGAATGATAAGCAACTCTAATGTCATGGAAAATCTTATGAAGAAATCACAAGGAGGAATTATTGCACATTTACGCTCACTAGAGTTTCAAACATCGAAATCATCTTTAACACAAAATTCTAATGTTCAAGAAGTAGAAGATCACATCGAGAATCAACAACAAGTTCTCCAACTCTTAAAGGATAAACTAAATTGGTGCAGGATCGAACAAAACTGTTACACCAATTTTTGGTCATCTAATCTATTACTATTAGATGAACCAAAGTACACCATGTAAGACCAGTTTTACCCTAGTAAAATTGCTTTCACTATGAAAAATATCTCAGCAATCCATAATTTATTAAGTTGTTTATGGTCTAAACAAGAAACCCCATGAGGAAACAATGAATAAATCCCTATTTTTTTTGCTTTGCTCAAGGGATAAATTTGACTAAATCATTTATAAATAGTTTAATAAATCACTATTTATTTAATTATTACTCAACCATATTCTTAAAATAATAAATAACTTATTTATTTATTTATTATTTACAAATAAAGGGATTTGACCAAATTCAAATTCTTTTTCCCTCCAACAAAATTAATAAAATATTTCATAAAAGTTGGATCTAGATTGGGTTAATAATATTTTAATTATGTACCAATATCTAGACTAACTCAATGTTTTGTTATAAATAGAAGGATTTTTCCATTCATTCACTACCTTTTTTTGCCTAAAGATCACTCTCGATCTATACTTTTGGTCTGAATTTGATCCCCCATCATTGACATATTTTTCTACTTTTTTTCCTGTGAGTTTCCTTTCAGTTCCATTTTTGTCTGGGTTTTCTACACCATCAAGAAAGAGAGATCTTAGATCTGAAGTGTTGAAGACATACAATAACCCATGCCATTGAGGGGGACTGGTAACATATTTCTATGTTCCCTTCCCAGGTTTCATAAATAAAAAAATTCCTTAAAAATACTATTGTCTTGTTCATTGGATGCATGGAGAAAATCTTACTTTTATTTGTTATGTAATGTCTTTAACTACATAGATCTGGATTTCTGAAGCACACATTCTAATCACTCACATCAGATTTAAGCAAATTGACAACCATCTTTGATATTAGGTGGTTTGTTATGCACAGCTAATGTGATATTTTTCGTACGCTTGCGATTAGAATTCACACTAATAAGTGACGAATCCACAAGTGTTTGTGATTACGACCACTATCGTTTTTCAGATCCCTAAATGACCAGGTGCTTCAACCCCTTGGGTTTTTCTTCAGATTCTTATTTTTCATTTCTTCATGATGTTTCTAACCTTCAAAACCTTAAAAAAATAAAAATTCCAACTTCAGTGTGTTTCTGGGCATATTGTGCAAGTGACAGCTATCGATCGTAGCTGAGACAACACTATTTTTCTGAAACCTTCTCCCGAGATGGTTGGAAGTGCGGGTCCCACATTTTGTGTCAAAACCTGTGACCTCAACCTTCAGGGTGCAAAAAAAAATAGAAAATTGCGACCTCAACAAAAAACAGGTGAGAAACAGTGACCTGAACTTTTTGCAGGAATTTTTCTGTGATTTTTCTCGGTTTTTCTGAGCTATTGTTCAGGGTTGTCTAACCTCCCTCTCCACCCGCTCTTGGACCCATACCTTCTTTTTTTTACTCGTCGAAGTAGGAACAATCCCCTTAGGGCTTCAGTATGCTTCCACCTTTTTAGGATGAGTTTAGCTAAAGCAGGTCGTATGAGATTTCAGTGTGTTACGCAATTTTTCATATTTGAACCTATACTTTCAGATCCATTTCAGATCGGTTATTCATCCATCCAAAACACCTCTTTTTAATTTTTTTGGTCCTCCTTTACGGTCCCCTCCATTTCCCTTCAGGTTGTAGCCTTTCGCCACCTTTTTTGTAGCACTTTTCCTCTGGTTTTTTGTTGTTTTCTGCATCTATTTCCAACAAATCTAACTTGTAGATCCCTCTCCCTCCTGAATTTAGATCCATTGGCCATTTTCTATGTTTTGACTAGATTTCTCCTACCCATAGAATATTTTTTGGGAATCCCTCCTCCTTGGGTTTAAATTGATGAATGTTTAGCTGTTTATTTTCTGTCGTATTCAGTTTCCTTTACTGTCATTCTAAGATTTATTTACAGTTATACAAAACCTTTTTTCTTTTTTCTCTACACACATCTGGGTTTAATTTAAATTAGCGCACTTATCACATACACGCACACCATAAGTGAAGAGCTCCTGGTTTACACCATCTATCCAAGACTATAACATTGTAATCAATTGATCATGCACCTCCCTGCCCTTGTTTCGCCATTGCAATCATTTGATCCTACACTTCCTTGCCCTTGTTGGTCTCTCTTGCTTCTATGCTCCGTTTCTATTTTTCATTATTGCACCCCTATGGTTTAAAAACCCTTCAAATAGTTATCGGGACTTCAGAAAAACACCAAAAACCCATAAAAAACACATAAAACCCACATTTCCGCTTTTCATTTAAAACAGGCTTTAAGCCCCTCAAGGCTTAGAACCTTGGACTTTTTCGGTCATACGACTTGGCCCCGCAACCGGGTGCCTAAACCCCTTTTGCCCCTTTTTTTCTACCCTCGATCCCTTTTCTCTACAAGAACTGCGCTATGACCAAATGCTTAAAACCCCTTCTTCACATCGGCTTTTCTTATTTTAACCTGCTTTTTTTATTTGTGAATTTCTCCTCGCCGATGTGATTAACCCTTCTAGCCTTGGCCCTTGGTCACTTCTCCTCCATGGGACCAGCCTGGAACTTCCCCTTAAGCCCCTTCCCTTATTCTTATTTATACCATCACTCCCTTTATAAAGCCTTCCTCCTTTGTTTTTCCTTGCCCTACTTGGCAAGTCCCTTATTAATCGTGACCGTCGATCTTGAAAGATCAACACCAATGATACCTCCTTTTCTCCCCCCATCCTCCCGACTCAATTATACCCTTACACCCCTATAATCAAATCTCCATCGATGATTTGTTTTAAACCGACAATCCTCGTTCATCCCGACATCAAGCCTCCCTCCGAACCCACATCCCACTAACCAACCCCCTCTCCCAATCCCCTCCTGACACCTATCCCCCACCAAAGCCCCCGCCGTGCAGCTTTCCGACGCACCTGCTCTCCGCACTGTTGGATCTGCCCCTTCTCATCCGACGGTGCACATTGCATTTCGCATAGTTTTCGGTGTCGAAGTTTAACCGCCCGAACCCATGTGAGACCACTGGTTTCATAAGGGCTAGGTGTCGTGGAAGGGTTGGATCGCGTTCCCTCCAGGAAAAACCACTTATTGCCCGAGGGTCATGTGAAAACCATTCGTGGCTTTTAAAAACCACCAAGCTACTTTCGCACCAAATATAATTTCAAACTGGATTTTCACTAGTTTTCTTCATAAAACATCTTACGCCCACATTTTCACCCCCTTTGCACTGCCCCTTTGCCTCCGACAACCACTTTATGTAGTTCTTCCAACCCACATGGTTTTTATAATGTATTTTTTGTTTTTTTCAGGTTTTATGATGGTTTTTGAAGCATAAACTTTGTCCACAGCTCACAAAGGGATAGAGCCAAATTTTTCCATCTCTAAAGGCAAAATCATGAAGAAAAAGGGCTGCCAGATTTCATGTGATGATTTGGTCAGTGCTGTGTGAGTGCTGGTCATACCATTAAACCCTCCACTGCACTAAAAATCACCTGCACAAAGAAAAGAAGAAATAATGGTGATGGTAAAGGTTGAAGATTAAAAGATTAGAGCGAAGATAAAGGGTAAAGTTTCAAATCCCACAGTTTTAAGGATATTCCACGGTATAAAGGGTTAAATATCAAAATCCAAAGATTAAGAGCTTAACTCTATGGTTAAAGGAACATGCTTAAAGACACCAAGGCCTAATTCAGTTGAAAAAAGGAAAAATGCAGATGACTAAAGCCAAATTAGTGAATACAATCAGCATATAAATTTTAAAGACTCTGAAGATGCTTTCAAAGGCCTCAAAATAAGGATTAGGGCCTAATCAGCATTTAAAGCCACAAGGACAAACAAATAAATAAAGGAAGCCTCCTTGTGCCACATCATTGATGTTGTTACTCCTCAAAATGCCACCTACCAGCATATTTAATCTAAAAAGAGTGTATATTAATTACACTGTCAGATATATTTCTAAACACAGCTCGAAATTTATTGCCAGCCTACCAAAAGCCTCCAAAGTCAACAAAAGTGACTGAAGTTGTTGAAATTTAATGTAATAATCAATTAGCAGAGTTAAAACATTTGAAAATTCCTCCATCTGGTCCTTCAAAGGCCGAGAAGCAGTTACTCTGCATTAATTGAACAGATAGACCCTTCTTCCACTCCACCTCCTCATTATTTTATAAATACTTCTCTAGAAGAGAGTATTGGGGTTGTTCTTTGAATAATCATTGAGTGTAAATAGCTTTGAAGTTGTTGAAGCTCTGTTTTGTAATAGAAGAAATATAATCTAAGATGAGAAGGTTGAAGCTGTAAAGACCCACTGGACTTGAAGATTGTAACTGGTTTGCACATCAAATACAAGCTGATTTATGGGATCCTGGTCTATGTCAATGGTGATGTTTTTCATATTTTAAATTGTTATTTTTCTCATGTTTTCCATACTGTCCATTTTCTCTGATAAAGAACAGCAAATATAGACTAGGACTTACTATCAAATACCCTAAATCTCACTCATAAATCTTTATCTTTATTTTTTCCACTAATTGTGTATTTGAAGATAATTCAATAGAGTGTGATCAATTAAGGTATGTGGGTGAGTCCTTGTCTTTCTGAGTAGAACTTGAGATTATTGTCCTTGAATGTTCTTCAAAAGT
Source organism: Pinus albicaulis (assembly GCA_034641835.2). NCBI lineage: Eukaryota > Viridiplantae > Streptophyta > Pinopsida > Pinales > Pinaceae > Pinus > Pinus albicaulis. The sequence continues at coordinate 820,661,257 of CM076577.1, forward strand.
CTGTTAAGTAAAGTTGAACTAGGGAAGTCTATGGTTAGCCTTGTCCTATAGTTAATCTCCAATAGTTTATTTGAAAAGTTCCCTTGAAAGTATGTCGAAAGTAGGCTAGGTTAAAAGTCCTTACTTGATCTTAGACTACTTTTTATGTTTATCTTGAATGTTTTCCTTGAGACTATGCTGAAAGCATGCTAAGTTAAAAGTATTTACTTGATCTTAAGCTATTCTGTGTTTTTAAATGTTTTCATTTAAAAAGTATATCAAAATCAGGCTAATTTAAAAGTACTTACCTGATCTTAGGTTGCTTTGTGTCTTTCCTTTGAGTATGTTGAAAGTAGGCTAAGTTAAAAGTCCTTACTTGATCTTAAGCTGCTCTTTTTTTTCTTACATGTTTGAGTCTTTCACCATTTCTTAATGTTTCATTCCATAAATCAACTTAAAGAGATCTGTTGACATAGATGACTTGCCCCATAGACCACTCTTGAAACTTGTTGTGCAATTAAATCCTTTATGACTCCATAGCCCAATGGATTGACATTGTTTCTTACCTATCTTATCAGCTGAACCATTTTCAACCTACTCACAACTTCACCCTTCAAAATACTTCCTTCGTTTTAATGATATTCATCCCAACCACTTTAAATAACATATATTTGAAAAACACTTATATAGAGAGATCCCTCTATGAATCCAGGAGGGCTATATCCTAGGACTCCAAAGTTGTTTTGATGTTGGCTCTGCAGCGTGTCTTATCTTGCAAACTACGGAGGCCTAACAGACTGGCGACCATACTGGGGAGATTATTAAGTAATAGATAACTTCACAACTCAACTAACCCCTATTTCTAAATGAATAAAGTGTCACCAAGACTGGTAATTATTGATTGTTGATGGTGAACAACAACAAAACATTGAAATCAGGTAAAATCCTTCACCTGATGACTCCATTGGTATTCAGTAGGCCTGTTGACCTCACTGGTTTTTCCTAATACTCCACTGGGAAAACATTTATCATAACATCATAGAAACTCAGTTAAGAAGACTTCGAGGATTGAGTTTTCTTTGAAACAAATTAGTTAGCCTCTCAAAGACTATCATTCTTGGCTGAAATATTCTTCTCATTAGGTCTAAAAACACTACATAGTGGCTTCTAGAAGAATTTACACTAGAGCCTTTCCTAACCCAAATCCTCCTGATACGGTTGATAATCTAGTGAGTATCCTTAGTAAATTTCTTAAATCAAGACTCCAACTGTTGTCAGATCAATTCATAGAGCTAATTTTGTCCCTCAAAACCTCTTATCTCTACAAAATACACAAGTTGACTTAAGAAACGCATACAGAACCAATTCACTTAGTGATATAGATCAGGTAGACTTTGAGTCTCCACATTCACCCCAACATAGTGGTGAACATCCTGGTAGTAGAGAAACCACTCCACCTGACTTTCATTTCATTCATAACTTTGGTTTTTCTCATCCTAGATCTGCTCAACAGTATTTTGCTAGTCCAGGTAATACTGTTATCCATACATCCACTATTCAAACTACTCCATTCCATCCTCCTCCTCCTTTCATAAACCCTCCACTTGTAAACACCCCATTTTTCCCACAACCTCCTATCATGGCGGCATGGTATGCTCCTCTAGTCCTTCCTTTACCCTTAGCCAATTTGCCAAAAGACTATCAGTCCATGATTCCATTATATGATGCTAGTGGTATTATTACTGCTCAAATACATGTGGATAAGATGAATGACTATTTTGATAGAAATGAGGTAGTTGATGAGACCATTAAACTTAGATTATTTGCTCAAATTTTAGGGGGAGAAGCAAGAAAATGGTTCAAAGGCTTAAACCCCCAGAGTATTAATGATCTCCAAGCTTTCCATCAGACATTCATAAACAAATGGCAAGTTAGGAAGAACCCTCTTCAAATACTTTCATATTATAACAACCTCAAGAGAAATGCTGGGGAAAGTGTGCAAGATTATTGCATTAGATTTAGTAGTGTTTTTAATGCACTTCCCCAAGACTTAAAACCTCCACAAGGCTCATCTTTGGCCAAATTCCCTGAAGAATTTGATCCTAAAATTGCCTATTAGCTTAGAGAAAGAGACCCTTTAACCTTAGAAGATATGCAGAGGGGAGCTCTTAGTGTGGAAACAAATATGATTGAGAAGAGAGCCACAATGAAAACTGAGAATAGGGTATCCTATAAGGAAGATACTACACCTTCCACATCTAACTCAAAACTAGAAAGAATTATGGAGAAGATGATGGAGAGAATGAGCATGCTTGAGAGGGCTCAATCTAGAAAAAATCAATCATCCCCTCAAAACAAAAATCAGCCTCAAAACCAAAATTAGAACTTTAGGAGAAATCAACCTCAAAACAAACAAAGATGTTGATCAACAGATCAGACCTCCTTTCCAAGAAAATTATGTCAATGAGGATGAAGAAATAAATGAAAAAATAAAGGATGAGCACATGAACATGTTGGGAGTAAGCAATGAGGATTCTGATCTCATTTATGAAAGAAAACAAGGTCTATATACACCCTATGATGATAAAAGACCATAAACAGAATACTATGAACCAGAATTTGAAAATTCCATCATAGGGTCACCTAAACAATATAATCTAAGAAGTCAGAAAAATCAAGAAACTCCCAAGAAGAAAAACTTTGAAATTTCTTCCAAAAACAGCCTTGAAAATGCTTCCAAAAGGACATTATAAACTCATAAAATAGTGGCTGTAAATTTTGATTTTAAAAAAGGAAAAAACACCCAAATCAATGAAAAACACAGTGGTGAATCTAGCAGCACTAGTATTTCAGCTAATGCTCCTGAAAAAACCATTTTAACTACTGTGAATAATAAAAAGCAGCAAGTTGATTTTGTTGATGAAACAGTGACTAAGAAGGCTGAATTAAACTTCTTGAAAAATCTGATTCTTTTCAACCTAGAGAATGAAATTTCCAAAATTAAAATCCCTATCCCACTCACTAAGTTAGTCACTCAAAATGTATATCGAGGTAAAATTTTGAAAGCTTTGAAAATAGAAGATGTTCATGACACAATTAACTTAAATGATGATACTCCAGAGCTCATATTTGGACCAAAAATTGAAGGAAAATTTCAAGAAGGAACTACCCCTCCATTTTACATCAGTTTGAACATCCATGATAATATTTTACACAACGCCATGCTTGATTCAGGAGCATCACATAACCTAATGCCCAAGGTAATAATGGAAAGATTAGGCTTAGAGGTGACTACACCATACAAAAATTTATATTCATTTGATTCAAGTAGGGTGAGATTCCTAGGCCTAATAAAGGATATGTGTGTTAACTTGGCCCAAATTCCTACCAAGAGCTTAGTAATGGACATTGTAGTGGCTGATATACCCTGCAAATATGGCATGCTTCTTTCAAGATCATGGGGGGATAAGTTGCAAGGCACTATGCAGATGGATATGACTTATGCCACCATCCCTATCTTCAGTCAACCTAGAAAAATCTATAGGGAAATACACATGAAGTACATGGTAAGTAACCAAGAAAGACCAGAGAATTCTCCTCTCTATTCCATACAGACTGACCTTGACTCTTTCATTCTTTACAATGATGATATTCCTAATGATCAAGAGTTAGTCAATGAAACATCATCAAATGAAGTGGCCACTACACATCCAAACATAGTGGCACCAAATGATGAGGAGGAAAATAAAGAGAAAAACAAAAGGCAGTTTGCTAATTCAGAAAATTACAGCAAACATATCACTGGTTTTAAGGTTCAAAATAGTCATAAAAATAATGTAGATCATGAAAAAAAAAGAATAAAACCTCAAAACATTGAACATCTTGAGGAATAAAACAAAGTTTAGCATAGTGTAAACCCATAGGAACATCACAATGACTACTATAACAAACTAAACAGAGAGGACAACAATGAAAAGAGTGGAGAATCTGAAAACGATCCTCTTTGGAACATGAATTTTGATGGGTCTTGCACTAATAATGATGCAGGAGTAGGCATATGGTTACATAACACTGAAAATGATGATGCTGAGGGGCATTCCTACATATTAAATTTCCAATGTACAAAAAACATAGCTGAGTATGAGGCTCTCCTTTTAGGCCTTCATTTATTGAAAAAATTAGGGGCCAAAAGAATAAAATTTCATGGAGATGGATAATTAATAATTAGGCAAGTAAATGGGGAATATAGTGCTAAACATCCCAGACTTAGAGCCTATAGAGATGATGCCATGGACTTATTAAAAACATTTTTTGAATTCCACCTTACCTTTGTCCCAAGAAACCAAAATATCCTTGCCAATGGATTAGCCTTTGCTGCTAGAACTTGTTTAACACCTTATGAAACCAAGAAATGTACCACCCAAGTCAAATATATACCAGCTGACCCAGATAATGAAAAATACTAGCAAGTTTTTGATGGAGATAAACAAATATAAGACTTCATACAGTCCAAAAATGAATTTGAAACACCACACTCAGATTTAGATTATGAACAAGACTATCCTACTGAAGAAAACTCACTTGTTGAAGAAGAAAACTCTCCTAAGATTACTGAAATAAATTTGTTAACCTATAAACCCAATCATAAAACAGAGAATAGCACAGATTTAGTAGATGAAGATTTAGAAGTGCTGCAATATAAAGATCACAGCTTTCCAAGAGGACTGGTCCCATTAGAAGAATTTTTTGACTTGAATGATGTTGCTAAAAAGCCAAAACTGGAACCTATTGAAATTGAAGTGGAAGAGTGCAACAAAGGCAGTGAGGAAAAACCCAAAATGATCAAATTATCCAAGACACTACCAGCTCACATTAAACTAAAATATATTGAGTTGTTTAAAGAATTTTCTGATGTGTTTGTATGGAGTTATGAAGATCTAAAATCATAGGATACAAAAATAATTTAGCATAAGATACCCCTCAAAGAAAAACATAAAACTTTTAAACAAAGAATGCACAGAATTAACCCTGTCCAATTACCTCTGGTAGAGAAAGAAAATAGAAAGATGTATGATGCTAGAATTATAGTACCTATTAGATAATAAGAGTGGGTGTCTAATATTGTATTTGTTAGGAAGAAAACAGGAGAAATAAGGCTTTGCATTGATTTTAGAAGCTTAAACAAAGCCTCACTAAAAGAAAATTATCCCTTACCCAAAATGGATTATATATTACATATGGTAGTTAGTTCTAGAAGAATTTATTTGCTAGATGGCTTCTCAGGTTATAATCAAATATTTGTACATCCTGATGATCAACTTAAAACAGCCTTTACCACACCTTGGGGTACTTTCATGTATTTGAAAATGTCTTTTGGTTTAATGAATGTTGGTGCCACATTTCAGAGAGCCATGGATATTGCATTTTCAGAAGAAATAGCCTACTTCATTGTGATTTACCTTGATGGTATCACTTTCTATTCAAAAACATATGAAGAACACCTAATACACTTCAGAAAAGTCTTTGAAAAATGCAGAAAATTTGGACTATCCTTAAATCCAAAGAAAACATTATTTGGTCTCCAAGAAGGTAAAATTCTTGGACAGATCATATCAGAAGAGGGAATAAGGATATATCCAAATAGGATTGATGGTATATTGCAAATCATCCATCCTAGAAACATCAAGGAACTTCAATCTTTCATCAAAAATATTAATTTCTTGAGAAGGTTCATACCCAATCTAGATGAACTCCTTAGAAACATAACAAACATGCTTAAAAAGGAAGAAAGAGTAAAATGGACCTTAGAAGCAAAGAAATCATTTGAGCTAGTAAAAAAAGCACTTACCAAAACACCATTTCTCATTAGTCCTAATTTTACAAAGGATTTCTTCATTTTTTCATTTTCATCAGAACACACAGTAGTTTTTGTCCTATTACAAAAGAAATTGAATGGACAAGAGCAACCCATTGCATTTTTCAGCAAGGCATTGAGAGATGCACCTCTGAAGTATAACATAATGGAAAAAGAAACCTTTTCTTTGGTCAAAGCCGTAAAAGACTTCATAGTTTACATTTTACGCTCCCACATAATATCATTTGTGCCTCATTTAGTTGTAAAAGACATATTAACCCAAGATCCAGATGGCAAAAGAGGAAAGTGGATTGCTGTAATTTTGGAATATGACTTGGAAATAAAACCCACTAAGCTCATAAAACGTCAAGGTCTAGCAAAAATTATGGCTGAATCTAACTTTCAAGCTCTTGATATAAACATGTTTAATGCATTAGATGAACAGGAGGAGTTGACAACTCCAATTATTGAAGATCCTTTTCTAAATTCATCTTGGTATGCTGATATTTTGTATTTTTTGTTCAATCTGAATGTCTCTCCCGGTTTGTCAAAAAAAAAAGTCAATATTTTTAAAGTTAAAAGATGTAAATTACTGCATTTTAGATAAATGTATATATTGGAAAAATGCTAGTGGATTATTGGTTAAATTTTTTCCTGAGAATGATGTAGAAAATATCAAGCATGAGTTTCACGAAGGAGAATGTGGGGGCCACCTCTACTGGAATTCAACTGCTAATAAAATCCTTAGAGCTAGTTACTACTAGCCCACTCTCTTTCAAGATGTCCACAAAATTATTACTGCCTATCACAAATGTCAAATTTTTGAAGGCAAAACAAAGCTGCTTCCTTTACCTCTGCAACCAATCACTGTTGAAGCTCCTTTTCAGCAGTGGGGTCTAGACTTCATTGGGGAAATCCATCCTACTTCATCTGCACAACATATATGAATCCTCACAACAACAGACTATTTCACCAAGTGGATAGAAGCTATCCCATCTAGGAATGCCATAGATTTAGTCATAATTTCATTCCTCAAAAACCATATATTGTCTAGATTTGGCTGTCTTAGGAAGATCATAACTGACAAAGTTACTGCATTTGGATCTAAAAAGATGGTTGAATTCTGTCATAAATATCAGATCATATTGGGTCATTATACAGCTTATTATCCTCAAGGTAATGGTTTGGAAGAATCCTCAAATAAAAATTTGGTAAACATTATCAAGAAGTTTTTGGAACATAACAATAAATTATGGCACAATAAACTAGTACAGGCTTTATGGGTAAACAAATTGACAGTTAAGAAGTCAATTGGGATGTCTCCTTACCAGTTAGTTTATGGAAGAAATGAAATATTTCCAACTAAATTAGTAGTGCCAGTCATAAAGCTGATCCAAGAAGTACAGTCTGAAGATAATGATATGAAAAGAAGAATAAATCAGACTATACATCTACAATAAACCAGGGAGGAGGTATACATCAGAGCACAACAACTACAAGAAAATATCAAGAATTTGTTTGACAAAAGAACCAAGGCAAGTGATTTTAGAATTGGTGATAGAGTTTTAAAATGGGATTCAAGGAGAGAAGATAAGGGAAAACATGGAAAATTTGATAATTTATGGCAAGGCCCTTATCTTATTCAATCTGCTATTGGGAACAATGCATTCTTTCTTCAGGAATTGGATGGAGCTAAATTTTTTGGAAGTCTTGTCAATGGTAGGATGCCCAAACATTACTTCTGTTAGTTGATATTTTAAATTTCAAATCTTTCTATTCATTGTGTATATCACTGATTTTCAATTTAGAAAAGGAACAACACAAAAACAATAAAAAAGGAAAAAGAGGATAGAAATAAAACAAGAAAGGTACAACCCCATAACCTAAAAAGAGAAATTCTGAAAGTGTGCAAGCTTAAATGCCACTACTTGAGAAAACACCGCTATTTAATAATATAGCCTAATCATGAATAAAATAGATTTGAATTTTCTGTTGATAGGTTAGTGAAGAAGATTTTCCAAACTATTCAATCTTGGCTCGTCAGTAGAATAAATTAGGATAGGAAAAAGTGGTTCAAATAAGCTTAAATCCTGAACCTATAAAATTTTATGAATAATTGGTTCTAACATGTTAAAAATATGAACCAAGAAAGAGAAAAAAGGATTACAGCTCCAAAAAGATCAAAATCAAAGCTAAAGAAAGAGTGAAGGATGTCTTTTATTTTTCAGATCTGAAAGCCTTCACATTTTTGTTTTTATTTTTCTGCAAATTTTAGTCTATGTGTAGCTTGTTTTTATGCCATAGACATCATGCTGAATCAGACAGTCTAATCCTGATTTGACTATGTCTAAATTTTTGTTTTAGAGAATAGAGAATAAAATCTCCCAGACAGTTTAATCTTGGCAGATAGTAGCTTAGGTAGAGAATTTATGAGTTCAACTATTTAATCTGAATTCATGGCAGAAATAAGGGTAGATTTAGGTTAGCTTTTCGTGTTTTCAAAAGAATAAAATGTTGATGACAAAAGTTGGCAAGTCCAAATGCACCTTATGAAGAAAAAATGTTAGGAAGTAGGCTGTGTAGGTAGTTGATTGCGAGGAATTTGTTTGCTGATATCAAAAACTAATCATCTTTTCTAAGTAGCATTATCACAGAAGAAGCAGGTTGTCAATGGATTAAGGCATGCACATGCATCCCAGAGATAAATTTCTGAATTTCTTGACACCTCCAAGGAGCTGCCATCCCCAAATGGAGCCACTATTAGCCATCAGTAAATTTTTGTCAGAGAAAATGATGGTTAAAACAGGTCTTGAGCCTTCAAGAGATTGTTTTCATAAAAAAATGCTCATTATTGAAGCCTTCTTATGCTGCATAAACTCAAAAAGTAATCTTCACTGTTGTTTCATTGAGAAAATCCACCAAGAAACCATATTTATATCCACAAGGACTGTTTTTATGCATTTTTCAATCGTTTTCTAAACCTATTTTCATTCATTTTTAACCCTTATTCATCCTCCATTTTCCTCTAAAAAATTCATTTTCCTCCTTCTCATTGTACCCTCATCATCCTAAAAAACCTTTAAAATTACCTTACATTTCATAAAAAATCCCCTTTTTTTTTCTATAAAACCCTTTGTTATGGTCTAAAAACCCTTCCTTTTAGCTATCAGGACTTCAGAAAAACACCAAAAACCCATAAAAAACACATAAAACTCACCTTTCCACTTTTCATTTAAAACAGGCTTTAAGCCCCTCAAGGCTTAAAACCTTGGCCTTTTTCAGTCGTACGACCTGGCCCCGCAACCGGGTTCCTAAACACCTTCCCCCCCCAAGTCCCTTTTCTCTACAATAACCGCGCTTGACCAAGCGCTTAAAACCCCTTCGTCGCATCAGCTTTTCTTCTTTTAACCCGCTTTTTCTCTTTGTAAAGTTCTCCCCGCCGATGCGATTAGCCCTTCTAGCCTTGGCCTCTAGTCACTTCTCCTCCATGGGACCAGGCTGACACTTCCCCTTAAGCCCCTTCCCTTATTATTATTTATACCATTGCTCCCTTTATAAAGCCTTCCTCCTTTGTTTTTCCTCACCCTACTTGGCAGGTCCCCTATTAATCGTGACTGACGATCTTCAAAGATCAATGGTGTAGTATCCCTTCTTAGTGAGATAGCTTTGATGACACTTAGAGATGGTGATTTTGATATAATGATATAATATTATGTATGAAAGACTTATCTACATGCTTATATGCTATGACCTGGTTTAGGTCACCTGGTTGTTGTCTACTTATGATAATATCTATGGATGTGTACACAAGGACTGATTTTGGCTAAGAGAATATTAGCATTGTTTTCTCTTTTGGTATCCTACTTTGGACATAGGTGTATGACATGAATGGTGATTCAAAATTGATACACAGATCCATGGATGATCGTGATTAGGTGGAACATATGGTTAATTATGATTTATGGATGATACATGATTTGTATGATTATATGTTCATAATATCGTACTAAGCATGATGTGGCAGGGGACTTGGTCATTGCCAATAGGGATGCTCAAGTTATAAACAACTGTGAAATTCATTTCTCCAAAACCAAAATGACTGTGGAAGTCATGCACAATATTTGGTAAAATTTGAATAAGTTAATTATAAAATTCATTTGATTTATTTGATCAATGAGATTATGATGTGTTCAGGTCTTGGAAGAAGACCTTACCAACGAACCATCAGATGGGTATGAGCTCACAATCAGTACCTTAAGGTGAAACGTGGAGTTTCAAAGCAGAATAGATGAGAAGCCATGGAAATTAGGGCGTGGAGTCTTAAATCCACGAAATATAAAGACGTGGAGTCTTGGATATATGATAAAAGAATTAGGACACGGAGTCCTAAATCCATGAAATATAAAGACGTCGAGTCTTGAATCTATAATGAAATTTTTGGGGTGCAGAGTCCTGAATATTTAAAAAAAATATCAAGGTGTGGAATCTTGGATCTTTAGATTAGATCAGGGCGCAGAGTCCTCAATCTACTAAGGCACGAAGATGCATACAATAGGGGTGCAGAATCCCTATTATCCAAAATAACACTCATGGGCATCTCACATATGAATTTCCTTAATAAGATCTTATTCCTAACAATTTTGGAGTGACTTTCTAAAAATAGAAAGTCATGTCTACTATTTCAGGTATGACTTTCCAAAAATAGTAAATCACCTCCAATCAATGGGAAAACAAGTATACTTGAAGGAAAATCACTTAACTTCTGATCAATCAAATGTAATAGTTCAATCTCGACTTAATCCTCAATATTATTAATATTATTAATATTATTATTATCTTTTATGAGACTGTGATATTATTATTAAAATGGAATTATATCTCTTCAATCACTTCACACCTCTCTCCTTCATGACTCTCATGGCTCTATGTAACTCTATCTATTTTAAATATTACATTACACTCTCGTTTATGCACTCATCAAGGAATGGCATATTCCTCTTACACTCATTAAATATATGTCATAAAATATTCCTCTTACACTCACTTTAATGCATATGTTACACTCTCCTTAAATAAGGCATGCATACCTCTCCATAATGGCATAAGTTACACTCCACTAAATGGAATACAATGCATGCATATTAATCCTCCTTTATGACAAGAATTTGTTGCTCCTCTTATATATGAGTCTCATGTATTCTCATTTAGGGGGGAGAGGGGGTAATGCCAAGAGTGGAAGAGACTTCAGGAATATTGTGAGAGGGAGAGATATGGAGAGTATCCAATTACTTCCAAAACAAATCTGAATTTCTTACTAATCTACTAAGTATCTATTGAGGTTGAACATGAGTGGTATTTAGAGGAAGTGAAAACTATCTTCCTTAGTTTTCCTTGCATCTCTCTCTCTCTACTATTGTATTTTGGTACTGTTTGTGATCTTTTACAGCTCAGGGGCTCCAGGAGGAGGATTTCTCCTTGGATATGGTTGGGTGGAAAACAAGATGGTTCAAATGAGGTGGTTAAGGGATCGAAGGTGGATCATATTCTCAACGATTGGAGTGGAATATCTCTTCAGGTATAATTTCCATTGTCCTAGAATTATAGTATAGCTTTAGCATAAAATGAAAAGTAGACATTTAAATTGTTGTAAGCATCTAATTTTGGTTTAGGCTTATGTTCTCTAGAATATTGTTGATTAGTTAAAAATGAAGACTAGATTAATCTATATGTATGGATGTTTAGATCTCAATATTGGAGTTATTATTGGTGTAGTTTATGGTACTAATCTTGGTATTGTATCATTTGAGAAAGGAAAGCCAAATATTGTTGAAGGTAACTGCAATAAATAAATTCCAAAGGACTTGGATAAGTATTTCACGATTTATGGTTTTGTTTCAGGTAATTAGATCCATGTTTTAGAAATGGTTTTAAGATAGTTTGAAAAGTGTTTGACAAAGTCCATGAATGAGTAATGTTATTTATGCATGAATAAGTGCTAACTTGCAGCTTACATCAGAAGTAAGAAAATGGACATGTACCCAAAACATACCTAGAGGAATTACAAAATCAACCCTTAAAATAAAATGCAAAAAAATAATGGCAACTAAAATATGGTTTGGAAGATCAAATGCTTGAGGTAAGTTGGAGATAAATTTCAGTTATGGCTTATGTTTCATATTCTTATCAATAATTCAATGTTTTGTTATTCAAGTTGTTGTAATAGTACTATCAGAATTTTGACAGAAAACCTTAATGGCTTAGCATTCAGGGCTGCCATATGTTTGTTAAATTGTAGCAATTGGTGCAAAAAGCTTGTCAATCATGTCAAATGAATTAGCTTGTGGGTGGTAAAATGTTTCAAGAACTCATATGGTGGATTTAGAAATGTGTGATTTCAATGAGCATATCTTAGTAGCATAACTCTAGGTTGTTTTTCCTCATGTAGAGGTGTAGTTGTAAGTTTTCATTCCATATGTTTGACAAAAGTCATAAATGAAACATTTAGGCTATAAATTTTGTGTTTTCAAGAATCACATTCCTAGGCGTTGTTAATTCGATTCAGCCCAACATCAAGAGGTATCCGTGCCTAATGGTCATGTAACCCCTGATTTCATTCCAAAAAAATACTTTTCAAAACCCAAATCAGAAATCTGGGCGATTTGGCAGATTGCTGTTGTGAGTTATGTGCGCCTGTTGTTGAGTCTTTGATGAAACACTAAGATTATTTAGTCCTTGTTTTAAGATGGAAATATTTAAAGTTTCAATTCTAAATTTTATGAGATAAACATGTTGAAGAATAATCTTAAATTCATTATTGCTAAGTGTTTGACAAAATGCCTCAATGACTTTTAATTGCATGCTTGCAAAGTGTTTGTCATAAGGGCTCAATGAGTGTAGAGTGCATGTCTGCAAAGTGTTTGTCAAAAATCTTGAATGGTTGTAGCTTTTGTGCATATAAATTGTTAGTGTAAATTCTTAGTTATTGTTGTTTTTATGTTACTATAAATTATAAATAAACTATTTAATGGGTGTAGCTTCCTATGTCTGCAAGTTTTTGGTATGAATGTGAAAATGAATTTAATAATTTGCTGAAGTGTGAATAAGACAGTTGTCTATTGTATTATCTAAAGATTTCAAAAAAAAGGGCTTTATTATGGAAACAATTTTACAGTGACTAATTCTTTAGGATTTTGTGCAAATGAGTTTTAGTGATTATGTGACATCTACTTCTCTATATTACTAATGGTGGGTAAGGTGGGACCTTACATATGGTATCGGAGTGAGTTACAACGCTAGGGCCTAATGGGCCAACAAGCTTACTTGTAGGTTGATGATGTATGAATGTTCATTTTGCATGCATGTTGAGTTGTTGTGTATCTTGACTTGGAAGCATATTGGTTGCATAGAGGATATTATTATCATTATGTCATTTAGTGACTCATGAAGTAAAAAAAAATAAAAAATCCCTTATATTCCTTTATATTTTTGTTAAGACACATCATCAACAATATGTTAAAATGCTTAAAGACATGTTGGGAAAGAATGTGCTCGAGAAAGTTGGGGTTAAACCCAAGTATGTGAATGACTTTATTTTCAATCAATGGGTGATATAGGTGGAGTGAATGCATGGTTTCATATATTTTTAGTGCATTATTTTCAATGTGATATGGGCTTAGTAGCCATCTTTTCTCGCTGAGATTGTATCTACCAAGAAGAATATTGGCTTAATCTGGACTATAGTGTGATGACCTTGGTGTGTATGCTTTGGGAATGAGTAAAAATTGTAAGGCTGAGATTCCATTAACGTGATGATTGAGTTCATCATGATAAATTTGAATCTTTTCATACCTACACTAAAGGAAACTTAACTAAAATCTACCTTGAAAGATGTCACTGTGAATGTAAATTCAAGAGTAATGTATGTGTATTAATTAGATGTGTTAAAATATGATTTGGGAATACATTCTTAATGAGTAAGAATGAAGTTTCTCTGATTTCTTTGACATGATGTTGTGTGTTTTGGGTTGACATTAGGCGTCAAATAACTTTAAATTACTCAAATACTAGGTTGAGGTATGACCTTCCTAATAAACAAGAGGCTTAAATGATTGGTGCATGAGGGGTTGTGGAAGCCATTTTAAGGAACACTTGAATGCTATTCTTTCCTTAAGCTAATGTATGGGTGTGGAATCCATAATAGCATATATCTATGAGAAAATGTATGGGTGTGGAATCCATACTAACATATATCTATGATATAATGTATGGGTGTGGAAAACATAATAGCATATATCTATGAGAAAATGTATGGGTGTGGAATCCATACTAGTATATATCTATGAGATAAGTAATGAGGTAAGGTATGGGTGTGGAATCCAAAGTAAAATATATCTATGAGCTAAGTAATTCTTCTAGTTAGAATATTTTGATGGAATCTGATATTCATGATTAAGGAGTGATTATGTGTAATTAAAGTTAAATGGATAGAGATTTGTAACACAAATTTACTTGAGCTTTAAATCCATTATTTTATTTTTATTACAAATGAAGATACTAAGATTGGTATACTAAACACCATTAGGTGGTTTAGAATGTTTGGAATAACTGATTTTTATATATGGAAGTGTGAACTAGATATATTGAATCCTTTTTTATGTATTGACTTTAGGTAGAATTAAAATGACTTTCAAATTCTTGAAATGTAGAAAATTTTATTGGGATAAGTTGATGAAATAACTTTTCTATTGGCTTAAGACAAACTAGGTCTAGGAAAGCCATAATAGTCTCTTTAATGATTTTATTAGTTGAATACTGGTTGCATTCTATTTAACCAAATTAATTAGAGAAATTATAAGGATTGAACTCATGTATTGATCTAAGCTATTGCTAGTTCGGCGATTGCATCAAAATTCAAATTGTTTATAAATTGTGAAGAGAATAACATGTTTAGAAGGTAAATATTTTATGTGGTGAGAACTTGTTTGAAATTAAAGAAAGAAAAAAAGCATGTGATTAATGAAATTCTTAGTTGAGTTCTTGTTTTACAAGAATATGTGCTTGTGATATTTTTTTGAGGAAGAAATTGAGGGAGAGTGAGATCACATTTTGATGAATTGGAATTCTTGCATGATTTAGAAGCATAAGATGAGTGTATTGTATGTGGAATGGAAGAGATTGTTGGATTTAAGAATTTTTTGTTGGGATGTATAGTTGTTTGAGTATTTATTAGTCCTACAAAATGTTGTAATAATTTGAGAGGGTGATAATTATCCGTAAGAAAAAAAAAAGGGGGGGTCTTTAGGCTAGAAATTCCCTTGTTATAGTCTAAATCTTATGTAAATTTAACAAGATTCATCACATTTTGAGAAATGTACGGTTTTCATAGCTTGTTGTTGTGTATGTATTAATAGTAAGGAATAAGATATTAAATCAAATGATTTGATTAATTACTGAATATAAATCATGACTGATTTCATAGTTGGAAAACAAATTGACATAATGTTATCAAGGTTACCATATATTCATAATTGTGAGAGTTGTTCTTGATTACAAGCCACTTTCAAAAATATATCATTAATCTACTTTTAGAACGAAGATCTTCTAACTAAGTCATTTCATAATTGATTCTCAAGTTAGAGAAGTGAATAATAATGAAGATTATGCAAACTAAAGGAATGATCTATAATACATAAGTGGGTCAATGAGGACTGTATTTAACCTTAGGCTGTCAGTTAAAAAAAAAAAAAACAAAAACAAAAACAAAAACAAAAATGGTGCCTTAAACCTCAAATTGTATTTTTGCCTAAAGAGTAAACGTTTAGTAAAAACTAAAGATAAATCCTAAATATTTCGATTGCAAGGATGTCTTATGGAATGAAAAAAGGAAAATTGGATTGAGAAGACATAAATCAAGTTGGATGTAAGAGTGTGGTTTATATATAACGTCATGTTTTCTTTTGTAAGAGTGGGTTTTATATATAACATCATGTTTTGTTGCATAATTTCACTCGCAATTGTATGTGGATTATTTTATGCTTATTGGATGCCAATTTGATTGTGATATGGGATGGACCATCATTGTTGTGTACACAACCAATGTGTGTTCTATTTATAGCTTGGCAAGCTCAACATACTATAGAACCTTGAAGATGACACATGTAGGATTCATATAGACTATGAGAAAGAAAAACATGTAGAATATCAAATTATTATAGATAAATTAAGTATATATCATATCAATTACATACAATATTATTTTATAAGGTACTATAAATTGTATGGTTGGTTTTGATAAAAATATTTGGTATTTTATATCAAAACATGTATAATATGGCATGGATATATTTTCTACTTGATTAAGAATGGTATGTTTAGATTTCATGGAGTTTCTTCCAATATAGAAAACATTAAACTATGGATTGGCATGAAGAAAAAAATATATATATCAAATATATATACATAAGGTTAGCAACTTATTGATAGAAGAATCTAAAAGAACTAAGTATCTTATGACCGTAGGAAAAACTTTGGGCCAAGTTTAGCCCAAGAGGGGGAGTATGTAGTGTCCCTTCTTAGTGAGATAACTTTAATGACACTTAGAGATGGTGATTTTGATATAATGATATAATATTATGTATGAAAGACTTACGTACATGTTTATATGCTATGACCTGGTTTAGGTCACATGGTTGTTGTGTGCTTATGATAATATCTATGGTTGCGTACACAAGAACTGATTTTGGTTAAGAGAATATTAACGATGTTTTCTCTTTTACTATCCTACATTGTACATAGGTGTATGACATGAATGGTGATTCAAAATTGAGACATAGATCCATGGATGATCATGATTAGGTGGAACATATGGTTAATTATGATTTATGGATGATACATGATTTGTATGATTATATGTGCATAATATCGTACTAAGCATGATGTGGCAGGGGACTTGGTCATTGCCAATAGGGATGCTCAAGTTATAAATGATCAGAAGTCATTTCTCCAAAACCAAAATGACTATGGAAGTCATGTGCACAATATTTGGTAAAATTTGAATAAGTTAATTATGAAATCATTTGATTTATTTGATCAATGAGATTGTGATAAAAGGTGTCTCTGGGAAGAAGACCTTACCAACGAACCATCATATGGGTATGAGCTCACAATCAGTACCTTAAGGTGAAACGTGGAGTTTCAAATCAGAATAGATGAGAAGCCATGGAAATTAGCGCGCGGAGTCCTAAATCCATGAAATATAAAGACATGGAGTCTTTGATATATGATAAAAGGATTAGGATGCAGAGTCCTAAATCCATGAAATATAAAGACGTCGAGTCTTGAATCTATAATGAAATGTTTGGGGTGCGGAGTCCTGAATATTTAAAAAAAATATCAAGGTGTGGAATCTTGGATCTTTAGAGTAGATCAGGGCGCTGAGTCCTCAATCTACTAAGGCATGAAGATGCATACAATAGGGGTGCGGAATCCCTATTATCCAAAATACCACCCATGGGCATCTCACATATGAATTTCCTTAATAAGATTCCTAACAATTTTGGAGTGACTTTATAAAAATAGAAAGTCATGTCTACTATTTCAAGTATGACTTTCCAAAAATAGTAAATCACCTCCAATCAATGGGTAAACAGGTATACTTGAAGGAAAATCACTTAACTTCTGATTAATCAATTGTAATAGTTCAATATCGACTTAATCCTCAATATTATTAATATCTTTTATGAGACTATGATATTATTATTAAAATGGAATTATATCTCCTCAATCACTTCACACCTCTCTCCTTCATGACTCTCATGGCTCTATGTAACTCTCTCTATTTTAAATATTACATTACACTCTCTTTTATGCACTCATCAAGGAATGGCATACTCCTCTTACAGTCATTAAATATATGTCATAAAATATTCCTCTTACACTCACTTTAATGCATATGTTACACTCTCCTTAAATAAGGCATGCATACCTCTCCTTAATGGCATAAGTTACACTCCTCTAAATGGAATACAAGGCATGCATATTAATCCTCCTTTATGACAACAATTGTTGCTCCTCCTATATATGAGTATCATGTATTCTCATTTGAGGGGGAGGAGGGGGGTAATGCCAAGAGTGGAAGAGACTTGAGGAATATTGTGAGAGGGAGAGATATGAGGAGTATCCAATTACCTCCAAAAAAAGAAATCTGAATTTCTTACGACTCTACTAAGTATCTATTGAGGTTGAACATGAGTGGTATTTAGAGGAAGTGAAAACTATATTCCTTAGTTTTCCTTGCATCTATCTCTCTAATATTGTATTTTGGTACTGTTTGTGAGCTTTTACAGCTCGGGGGTTCCAGGGGGAGGAGTTCTCCTTGGATATGGTTGGGTGGAAAACCGGATGGTTCAAATGAGTTGGTTAAGGGATCGAAGGTAGATCATATCCTCAACGATTGGAGGTGAATATCTCTTCAGGTATAATTTCCATTGTCCTAAAATTATAGTATAGCTATAGCATAAAATAAAAAGTAGACATTTAAATTGTTGTAAGCATCTAATTTTGGTTTAGGCTTATGTTATCTAGAATATTATTGATTAGTTAAAAATGAAGACTAGATTAATCTATATGTATGGATGTTTAGATCTCAATATTGGAGTTATTATTGGTGTAGTTTATGGTACTAATCTTGGTATTGTAGCATTTGAGAAAGGAAAGCCAAATATTTTTGAAGGTAATTGCAATAAATAAATTCCAAAGGACTTGGGTAAGTATTTCATGATTTATGGTTTTGTTCCAAGTAATTAGATGCATGTCTTAGAAATGGTTTTAGGATAGTTTGAAAAGTGTTTGACAAATTCTGTGAATGAGTAATGTTATTTATGCATGAATAAGTGCTAACTTGCAGCTTACATCAGAAGTAAGAAAATGGACATGTACCCAAAACATACATGGAGGAATTACAGAATCAACCCTTAAAATAAAATGCAAGAAAATAATGGCAACTAAAATATGGTTTGGAAGATCAAATGCTTGAGGTAAGTTGGAAATAAATTTCAGTTATGGCTTATGTTTCATATTCTTATCAATAATTCAATGTTTTGTTATTCAAGTTGTTGTAATAGTACTATCAGAATTTTGACAGAAAGCCTTAATGGCTGTAGCATTCAAGGCTGCCATATATTTGTTAAATTGTAGCAATTGGTGCAAAAAGCTTGTCAATCATGTCAAATGAATTAGCTTGCGGGTGGTAAAATGTTTCAAGAACTCATATGGTGGAATTAGAACTGTGTAATTTCAATGAGCATATCTTAGTATCATAACTCTAGGTTGTTTTTCCTCATGTAGAGGTGTAGTTGTAAGTTTTCATTCCATATGTTTGACAAAAGTCATAAATGAAACATTTAGGCTATAAATTTTGTTGTTTTCAAGAATCGCATTCTTGGGCGTTTTTAATTTGATTCAACCCAACATCAGGGTGTATCCATGCCTAGTGATCATGTAACCCCTGATTTCATTCCAAAAAAATACTTTTCAGAACCCAAATCGGAAATCTGGACGATTTGGCAGATTGCTGCTATGAGTTATGTGCGCCTGTTGTTGAGTCTTTGACGAAAGACTAAGATTATTTAGTCCCTGTTTTAAGATGGAAATATTTAAAGTTTCAATTCTGAATTTTATGAGATAAATATATTAAATAATAATCTTAAATTCATTATTGCTAAGTGTTTGACAAAATGCCTCAATGACTTTTAATTGCATGCTTGCAAAGTGTTTGTCATAAGGGCTCAATGAGTGTAGAGTGCATGTCTGCAAAGTGTTTGTCAAAAATCTTGAATGGTTGTAGCTTTTGTGCATATAAATTTTTAGTGTAAAATTCTTAGTTACTGTTGTTTTTATGTTACTATAAATTATAAATAAACTATTTAATGGGTGTAGCTTCCTATTTCTGCAAGTTTTTGGTATGAATGTGAAAATGAATTTAATAATTTGCTGAAGTGTGAATAAGACAGTTTTTTATTGTATTATCTAAAGATTTAAAAAAAGGACTTTTTGTTGTAAACAATTTTACAGTGACTAATTCTTTAGGATTTTGTCCAAATGAGTATTAGTGATTATGTGACATCTACTTCTCTATCTTACTGATGGTGGGTAAGGTGGGACCTTAAAAATGGCCAGGATACCTCCTTTTGTCCCCCCATCCTCCCAACTCAATTATACCCTTACACCTCTATAATCAAATCTCCACCGATGATTTGTTTCAAATCGACGATCCTCATTCATCTTGACATTAACCCTCCATCCGGACCCACATCCCACTAAACAAACACCTCTCCCAATCCCCTCCCGACACCTGTCCCCCACCAAATCCCCCGCCATGCAGCTTTCCGACACACCTCCTCTCTGCACCGTCGGATCTTCCCCTTCTCATCTGACGGTGCTCATTGCATTTTGCGCAGTTTTCCATGTTGAGGTTTAACCGACCGAACCCATGCGAGACCATTGGTTTCGTAAGGGCTAGGTGTTGCGAAAGGGTTGGATTGCGTTCCCTCCAGGAAAATCCACTTACCGCCCGAAGGTCACATGAAAACCATTCGTGGCTTTTAAAAACCTCCAAGCTATTTTTGCACCAAATACAATTTTAAACCAGTCTTTTGATGGTTTTCTTCATAAAACCTCTTCTCCCCGAATTTTCACCCCGTCTGCACTGCCCCTCTACCTCTGACAGCCACTGTATGTAGTTATTCCAACCCGCAAGGTTTTTATAACATATTTTTTTGTTTTTTGCAGGTTTTATGATGGTTTTTGAAGCGGAAACTCTGTCCACAGCTCAAAAACGGACAAAACCAAAGTTTTCCATCTCTAAAGGCTAGATCACGAAGAAAAAGGGCTGCCAGATTTCATCTGATGATTTGGTCAGTGCTGTGTGAGAGTTGGTCATACCATTAAACCCTCTACTGCACTAAAAACTACCTACACAAAGCAATGAAGAAAGAATGGTGAGGGTAAAGGTTAAATATTAAAATATTAGAGCAAAGATAAAGGGTAAAGTTTCAAATCCCACAGTTTTAAGGATAATCCACGATATAAAGGGTTAAATATCAAAATCTGAAGACTAAGAGCTTAACCCTACAGTTAAAGGAATAGTCTTAAAGACACCAAAGCCTAATTCAGTTGAAAAAGGAAAAAGGCAGATGACTAAAGCCAAATCAATGAATACAGTCAGCATATAAAGTTTAAAGACTCCGAAGATGTTTTCAAAGGCCTTAAACCAAGGATTAGGGCCTAGTCAGTGTTTAAAGCCACAAGGACAGTCAAATCAATAAAGGAAGCCTCCGAGTGCCACATCATTGAGGCTGCTGCTCCTCAGAATTCCACCTACCTACAGATTTCATCTAAAAATAGTGTATATTAATTACACAGTCATAGATATTTCTAAAGACATCTTGGAATTTATTGTCAGCCTACCAAAAGCCTCCAAAGTCAAAAAAAGTGACTGAAGTTGATGAAATTTAATGTAATAATCAATTAGTAGAGTTAAAACATTTGAAAATTTCTCCATTTGGCCATTCAAAGGCCAAGAAGCACTTACTCCGCATTAATTTAACAGATAGGCCCTTCTTCCACTCCTCCTCCTCATTATTTTATAAATACATCTCTGGAAGAGAGTATTGGGGTTGGTATTTGAATACTCATTGAGTGTAAATAGCTTTGAAGCTACTGAAGCTCTGTTTTGTAACAGAAGAAAGATAAGCTGAGATAAGAATTTTGAGGCTGTAAAGACCCACTGGACTTGAAGATTGTAACTGTTTTGCACATCAAATACAAGTTGATTTATGGGATCCTGGTCTACGTCAATGGTGATGTTTTTCTTATTGTAAATTGTTATTTTTCTCATGTTTTCCATACTTTCCATTTTCTCTGATAAATAACAGTAAATATAGATTAGGATTTACTGTCAAGTACCCTAAATCTCACTGACAAATATTTATCTTTATGTTTTCCACTAATTGTGTCTTTGAGGATAATTCAATAGAGTGTGATCAGTCAAGGAATGTG
The DNA here is from genome assembly GCA_034641835.2 of Pinus albicaulis. NCBI lineage: Eukaryota > Viridiplantae > Streptophyta > Pinopsida > Pinales > Pinaceae > Pinus > Pinus albicaulis. The sequence continues at coordinate 820,683,146 of CM076577.1, forward strand.
GTTGAGTCCTCATCTCGCTCAGTAAAACTTGAGATTATTGTCCTTGAATGTTCTTGAAAAGTCTGCTAAGTAAAGTTGAACTAGGGAAGTCTATGGTTAGCCCTGTCCTCTAGTTAATCTCCAATAGTTGCTTTGAAAATTTCCCTTGAAAGTATGTCAAAAACAGGCTAGGTTAAAAGTCATTACTTGATCTTAGACCACTTTTTATGTTTATCTTGAATGTTTTCCTTGAGAATATGCTGAAATCGGGCTAAGTTAAAAGTATGTACTTGATCTTAATATATTCTTTGTTTTTAAATGTTTTCCTTTAAAAAGTATATGAAAAGAAGGCTAGTTTAAAAGTACTTACCTGATCTTAGGTTGCTTTGTGTCTTTCCTTTGAGTATGTTGAAATCAGGCTAGATTAAAAGTCCTTACTTTATCTTAAGCTGCTCTTTGTTTTCTTATATGTTTGTTTCTTTCACCATTTCTTAATGTTTCATTCCATAAATCAACTTAAAGAGATCTGTTGACATAGATGACTTGCCCCATAGACCACTCTTGAAAGTTGTTGTGCAATTAAATCCTTTATGGCTTCATAACCCAATGGATTGATAATTTTTCTTACCTATCTTATTAGCTAAACCATTTTCAACCTACTCACAACTTCACCCTTCAAAATAATCCCTTCATTTTAATGATATTCATCCTAACCAAAACAAACAAAAACCTTGTGCTTTACAACTAGCCAACTATCATATCAGAAGCTTTAAAGATCATATCTTTGAAAAATACTTATATAGAGAGATCCCTCTCTAAATCTAGGAGGGCTACATCCTAGGATTCCAAAGTGGTTTTGATGTTCACTCTACAGCGTTTGTTCTTACCAATCTTGCAAACTACGGAGGCCTAACATCTTTTATGTCTTACTTCCAGCTTCCCCTTTGCTATGACACCGGTACTAAACTCTTTCCCTCTTTCCATTAATCGTATGCGACCCTCTTATCTGATGATGTCCAAGAATGGTGGAGAAGAAAAATCCTATGCCAATTCTGTACCTTCGATGACCATTTCTACATGGACTGGTTTCTCAGATCCCTTTTTCCTACTATTGGCAAAGATATTGCCTCTCACTTCCCTTATACCAAATAAGCTTCCCTCCAGATCACACTGAATTATGACCTAATATATGCATAGTGCGGTTATGTTTATACTGTCTTACCTTATCTCCCTAGACCTAGGGCATCCCATGCCATCTATGGTATCATTGGATCCCTTTCTCATCCGTACACTCATCCTCCCATAGGTTATAATTTCCCTCAGGGAGGGGCTAGCTCCTCCAACACTTACCCCCTTCCCGGTAGCATGTATCTAGGATATGCCATGCCTCCTCATTTTTCCCAAACTATTTACCCCAATGTTGCCCAACCTCCTTACTATCTGTATTCATAGCCTAGTGCTCTAGCTCCTCCAGCATTGGCACCTCAACCTCCCTTGCCTTATCAAACCCTACAACAACAGCCACCACCCCCTAGGGTTATGTGTTTGCACAAGAGGGTGCTACTAATCCTTCCCCATGTAATCTAGGAAACAATCCCCAAGGGAATGCACCTAACACTACAACCTAGAAATGTGGAGCTCAGCCCAAGCAGGATAGGCCAGTTCACACGAACAAACCTTTTTCTTGTTGCGGTGTCTATGGTCACTACACCCATGATTGTCCTCTTTTACCTCAGATTCATTAGATGTGGGAAGTTGAGGTCCCACAACGCCTGTTTTGACACCCAATGATATTTTACTAATCCCTCAGTCTAAGGCAGAGGTTCATATCAAGATCCCTGAGGGAATACACTGAGACACTACTTCTCGTAAAGTTTCCCACTCATATATTATAGTATATGACTTGGCACAGTCCCCTACTACCATGTCAATGCTGGAATTCCTCCAGTTGTGCCCTTCATAATGAAAATATATACTAACTTCCATGGGCGTTGTGGATCCTTTATATGATCGCTTGACCATCTTCGATGTTGTCCAGTCAGAACATCCCCCCCTTCCTACTTCCGTCGCCTTCCAAATCCCTATTGAGATTTGGAATGCCAACATCTCCTATTGTATCATTGACGAGGGGGCATCCACCTATGTGATTTCTGCTTCGGTTCGGAAGAATCTTGGATCTCCTAAGTTAGCCCTTTCCACTATCACCCTCCAAGCATGGGATATCCACTCTTCCGAGCCCCTTGGCATGTTCCGCAATTTTCCTATTACTCTTGTGGGAAAGACTGTTTGTGGACGTAGAATTCATTGATGCCCCCTTAGATTACAACATTCTATTGGGTCGTAGCTACACTTATGCCATGTTTTTTGTCCCATCTGTGGTTCACTATAAGATGTGCTTTCCTAAAAATGGAAATATTTTCACCATCGAAAAATTGACATATTATGAACCGATGTTTGAGACTTCCCCTGAGTCCATAATCTCTTTGGTGGCCAATAAAAAAATAGTTCAACCTCTAACCAATGTTTCACTCGGAGTCTATAAATATTCCTCTTTTCTTGGTTCTTTCCCTGGTCTCTCTCCTCCTATATCTAATCCCATCTTGTCTAGCGTTTGCATGATGCAATCATGTCAGTTCGACCTCAAACAGACTGGTTCGACTAGTCAGCATCCCCGCCCTACACAACCTGCTCCTAGTACCTCGACTCAGCCTTTAGTACCCCCTCCTCCAGGCCCCTCATCTACAACTGGTATCCATGAGCCTATCCACCCTCCTCAAATGGTTCCTCTTGGCCTTAACCATCTCGGAGCTATCTCACTTTACCATTACCTCTTCAGTCAAATACCATTTCTTGATCCCCCTCCTGGAGTATTCTCGGTACCTCTTGTGGCTACCCTGTCTCTTCCTAACATGACCCTGGAGATCCCAGTTTGGTACGTTGATCCCACAACCACTATCCCACTTGGTCATCCCAAAACTTATATTTCTTTGACCCTGATCCAACCGGTCGCCATGACCCCTCCCTTTGCTTTAGTGCCTCAGCTGCCTTAACGGGAACCTACTCCTGTTGCGAAAGCTTCGAGTGAGGGGGTAAAATCTTGCAAGAAGGAACCTAAGGACAAGGTTTCCCAAAAAACCCCTACTCCTCCTCAGCCTCCAAAGCATACCCCCCGTGTTCTTTCTGTGATGTTGTCGATCATGCCACCCATAACTATCCCGAATTCCCTCACATGAAACCCATGGTTAATGTCACATTTCTTGAGTCTAAGGTCCCTGAAGCCTCTGTTTATTCCTCTACTATAGCCAAGAACCAGAAGATTGTTCACACCAACCACCCTTGTGCTTTGTGTGATCTCCATGGCCATTATACCCACCATTGTTCCTACATCAAGCATTATCGCACCTCTTTGGAGTTAGTTCAGGAATACAAAAATGAATAGAACAACACCACCTCTCTGACTCTCACGTAGTACACTTTGGTCAAAATTGAGGATATATTTTCTCCCATTGAAATTCCCCCTCCTAATGTCAAGATGATGGAGTCTTCGGCCACCATCCTCTACCTATCATCATATATGAGATCCATGGTGGAAGACCCCTCTCAGACTTCCCCTTCTATTTGGCTTGACTTCCCTTTAGCGATCACCCTGGGCTCAACATCGGTGGATCCCTTACCTACTTCTTCTTCCATCACCCCCCGTGATGATGCGCATGTGAACCTTTCTTCTCATGATGATGAGTCAAGTAGCTTTTCCACGTCATGTGGTTGCCCTTCCACTAGTCACCCCATCTTCTATTGTGATGATGACATCATGGAAGCCTTTTCCACACCTGATTTCATATTTCCTGCCCATAAGAGGGATGGAACCGTCCATATCTATGGTGAATTTCATGACCTAAGCACAAGCTTCCCCCAAGGCAACTCCCCCACACCATGCACCTTTCGGTGTGCAAGTGGTAGAATTCCTACCTAGATCACTCCCTCTAGCAGCATTTGTTTGATTTATACCTTGCATTCGGGCTGCCATTATTGTTCATCATCCACTCATTTGTTGTCTTGTGGCACTTTTCAGATGGATCCCTCAGTCCACACCTTATATCAGTTATGCCAATGGTGCAAGTCGCTAATCCTGGAATCTAGCCTTGGCAGCTTGGGCCATTTTTATCCCCTTTCATTTGCTTGTTCTCTCTAATGGCATATGCATTGGTACTGCCACCAAAAACCAGGACAAATACGATGCAATGATAGGTTTATTAACCGATTCCCTTTCCCATGACATCATTCAACTTCATGTTCATTTAGATTCCTTGCTTCTTGTCAACAAATTGAATGGTGTTTATCAAGTGCATAATCATGTCCTTTTTAGAAGATATTCATGAATGAAACTTTTGATGCATGAATTTGAAATCATCACATTCTATCATGTACCTAGAGTACAAAATCACCATGTAGATAGCATTGCAGACAATATTCTAGATTGGCATTTATCACACGCATTTCACACAAGACAATAATAATCAACCATAAAATGATGCATATCCATTATATGTGTCGTACAAAATATTTAAGAGTCCATAAACTCTGATACATATGATGTGCCCATAGCATGTTACAAAAATCAAAACTGGGAGCAGCTCATGCCCCTACATCTAATCACTATCTGGAGGATCCTCATGCCCTGTAGCTCATAGATTACACATCCACTGTCTCTCCATCACCATGCACTGCATCACCCCTCGCGACTCCGAGGGTAGAGAAATACATAACTCTATGTACTGGTCATGAAGATATTTCTAGCCGCACTCTGAAACACCAGTCAGTAGTCTCTCATATCTATGGCGGATGTCCTCTAGGAGAGTAGTTGCATCTTTATTTTTTGGACCCCTCGACCCACTAGGTGTTGCATCCCCTGATACTATAGGCCACCCCATATACCCAGTGAGTTTCAACAGTGTTGTATCTACATATCAAAAGTGAATAAATCAGTACCATATACAATATTCTAAAACTTTAAAATGCACATAAAATATTAGCAACTTTTCACTTACCATCGTGCCCCCATGCTCGACCAAGTGGTAGTGGAAAGTACAGGTCCCCATGATAACTCATCCCACTATAGGGATAGTCATCTATGTACAGCGGCATCTGATCCCATTGAGCATAAAACTTGGGTCATAACACCCATCCGAATGCCCCACCTCCCCCTATACACAGTATCCGCCCCAAGAGACACATCCTGGGCTCTCATGGGCCCCCATCCTAGATCTGTATGTGAGGCTGAAGTGTCAGGATATTCTCAAATAAGAGAGAGAAAATAACTATGCCATATGCACAGTTGTGGTTCACCTACCGATTGCATAGCGAAAACTACAATTTCAACGATGACAACATCATTTGGGCCCACCCATAGTAGGTCCCACTCAACACACTCTCAACAAGCATCATCTGACCCCCAGTGATGTGTTGGAGCACTTGGTTGCATAGGATCTGTAGCATTGCTGCGGCCTCAGCACGAGTCTCTAGCCGCTCTATATCTCTGATCGGTATCTGTGTCCCTTTCACATGGATACCCGATCGACATTGGCGCTCTACAAACTCCATAATGGTCCACCCTCGCGGTAACACTGGTTGGATGTTTCCCACCATCCCAAGTGGCAGGAGACCAGTCAGGAAATATATATCATGGAAAACCAACTCGATCTAGTGCCCTTGCACTATAAATATCTCATGATCTGGATCCCAATAGCTGACAATGCGCACCAACAAGGGCTCTCCAGCTCTCATAAAAGGATTCCCCACAAACTTTAGGACCCTAAACCTGGCCAATGCAGTATAGACAACATGATCCTCTCGGATCTCAAACCGTAATGTGTCCAGGTCTCTCTCTCTCGATTTGATCCTCAACTCTTCCATATCTGCACAAAAACGTCATGTTTTTTAGTATACATAAATAAAATACTGCATTACAACAATAACACCCAGCTCTCAGCCAAAAAAAAACACTAAGAAACCCTCTCTCTGATAGGTCGCATGTAATATTACAAATTTACCATACAAATAATTACAATATTAATTTTTGCTATTTACACTTAAGAAATAAATAAATGGGTAAGGAGGCCCATACATTTCAGAAATAGGAATAAAATACCTCATAATGTGAAAAGGGATCATCACATGAGCTGGATTTCACACCCTCATATGTGAAAAGGGACATTTGCATGTGGACAAGGTCAAGTTTGACCAAGAAAACAACGCTGGGATAAGAGGTGGAGATCATCTTTGGAGACAACACAGAGATAGTGGGAGGAAGATTCCTTGGTGGAGGAAACCCTAATGAGTGGGACCCAAGGTGAGAGGGCTTCCATTTGTATAAAATGAGGGCAAGGCAGACATAGCAAGACATGTTATGGATTATTGATTTTATGGTCTGGTTAGACTATTGTGCATTCTCTTGTTGTTTAGCAGAGTTGCGGTGTTGCTTAGCACAAGGAATTCCTATTTAGGAATTCCTTCTCCTTTCAAGAGAGGCCTCTTTAGGGAGCTTTCTCTTCATTTCTCCACATCCAGGCTTTAGGCCAATCCACCTCTTTCAGCTACATCTTTATTTCTACTAAAGTATAACGTTGTGTTGTAGGGTTTTGCAGTGGAGGTTTCACAACACCACTTCTTGAGCTATTTTTTAGAAGAGGGAGCTTCCATTCATTTGGGAGATCAGTGAGGAATATTCTGGAGCTGATTTCAGATATTGGCACTTGGCCAATAAATTTTCTATCTCCTACAGTGTAGTCCCTCCCCTTGACTGTGTTATTTCAGAGAGCATCTATAGTGAGGGTTTGTAGTGTGTGTTTGGAGGGTGATATCTTCAGTGTTATGATCATCCTTTAACTTGGGAGATCCATTGGAGGAGGTTCATTCATCTCATGTTTTATCTTCAGCCTTCTCCATCCAGTTCTTGAGTTGCAGCCGGTACTCAGTCCTAGGACTACAACTCCGGCATTTAGTACTTTTTTAATATTTCAACCAATCCTTTTCAAATTGTCTTGAAATTATATTTGGGAGTCCAGATCTTCACTGCCAATGTTGTATGAACCATCTATTTTCAGATTTGTGTTATTTCATATCTCCATGTAGTAGTGCACCATCTATGGCTGCGCTATACATGTTCATGAACATTCTACAATATAGCAGCATCTCTTTTTTGGCATATGTATTCATGGGAGGCTCATTTGCCTTGATTATTTGAGTTTTGCACACTTTTATTGTACTCATTTTCTGCTGATATTTATAATAAAATGGCTCCATGATTTTCATACATTTTGGTATGATTTTATTCACTGATATTTCCATTTTTTTGTTGATGTATTGCTGCATCCCCATTTTGGGATATTACAGTGGTATCAGAGCATAATCTTGGCTCAGCCTGTGGAATCTCAGCCAATATGCTATCTAGAAGACAAGAAGAAGAAAAGATGAACATAAAGAAGATTCCATTTTTTGGAGGAGGAAAGGAGGAGAAACTTCCAAATTTTCTGTCTCAAAATTTGCAAAGCATTCATGAAGATCTTAAGAAGATGATAAGGGAGATGTGTATAGAATCTCCAAGGGGGTTTGAATCTGAATCAAAATCTAGATTTTCATATGAGGAGTGTGAGCATGCAACCACATACTATTATGCACTACGTAGTCACATGCCTAGATTTGCCATGAGGGAGAGAGAAGAAGAAGGAATGACTAAGAGGGAAAATTTTAGTGATTTTCTGCAAGACTATGAATCTAAAACTCAGAAGTTTAGAGATCATATTACTTTTCCAAAGTTTTGCAAGATCAAGGTGAAGATAATCAAGTATCATGAATGGGGTAGATTTCTTCTATCTACTTTTGATGGTTCACCTACATGTTCAGAAAGAGCTTGGGTGGACGAGCTAGGCTCCTATTTTCCGCAACATCACATTTCTAAATATGAGGCCATCGAAGTTGCAACACTAGGTAACGCATATGCATGGTGGATATTTGAGTCCTTTTATTTGAAAAATGCAAATACTTACTCTTATGCAAGGTTCACTAAGACATTAGTGGGAAGATTTGATGGAAAACTTTCTGCAACACATGTGATGAAGCTAAACAAACATAAACAAACAAAAACCTTGCATGTGATGGACGAAACTATAAACTCAAATCCACTTCAGAAAACCATTGGGGAGGCTAATATATTGCATCATACCTAGCTAGAGGCAAGACCTATATCTCCTATTCTTGAACAAGAAGGTATGGAGATCTCTTTTTCAAAAGAGGATCCAATTCTTGGGAGGTTTACCATACATATTGATAAGGATGAGGGCAACAACGCTTTCATGTCTAGAGTTGATCTAGCACCTCATGCAGAGGAAGAGGGAGCTCTTGCTTCAATAAGAGGGATTATTGTAGCATTGCGAGGAATTCCCCAGGCTCTCATATGTGGAGATCAAGGCACAACTCATGATCTACATGTGCCATTGATGAAAGGGTGTGAAACTATGGAGATAAAAGGAGGAAATAGGGAGGATGATCAACATCATGTGATGAGGAGCACACACCCATATATATTTCAGGAGGCTAATGCACCTAAGAGGGAGACTAGATTGTGCAGTGAGGGCAAGGACAATATTGTCCATCCATATATGTGTTTGGTATCAATCTGGTCTCCTAAATTGAGCTCATTTAATTGTCAACCAGGGTTGGTAAACTGCTGAAGTGAAGTGTACTGTATGTACCTAGGTGCTTGTTTCTTAATGTGTTGTGTGTAGTGTTTTGTGATGTTTTTGGTCTTTTGTGATGATTTATGATGTTTTTGATCTTTTGGTGGTTTTATGTTCACAAGGAAAATGACTAGAAAGCTAATGGAAGGAAGCTAATGATTAAAAACAGGGTGAAACCTAATTGGTTGATGTCAAATGGTAAATGCAAATGCACTACTAAAAACAGAATCAAATCTAAACTATGAATAAGCAAAAGCAAAGCTTGATAATGACTTTTAAGAAAATGATTCAAAACACAAACTAAACTTGTCAAATTCTTTCATCAAAGGCATTTGAGAGAGAGCTTGAAACATGGTCACTAAGTATGCAAATCTTCCTAACTAAACAGTTTAAAAAACTAACTTATAATGATGCAACATTTTATCCTTGATTAGAGATTTGTTGAAGTATGTTTGGAGTAAAACATTGATACCATCATAAGATCTTCTACTCTAAATCTAATTCCTAACTCTATTTTGCAACTCAGTTTTATAGCACTACACTTCACTCAAAGGTTATAGATTTTTGAAATAGTCTATTGAGGAAAATGTTTGTTTGTAAGATGATAAGGAAGTTGCAGAAGTACTTCAGGCCTTAAAATGATATGGTCTTTTGTTCATATGGTTATGAATCAATTATGGATTTTAGAACAAGAAGAGATTTGTGAATAATGAAGGTTGTTTTGTTAAATTTAACAACTGAAGTAATGCAGTGAATGACAACTGAATATGGAGTGCAAATGCAATGAGTTGAGCTACAACCAAACCTAAAATGTCACTAGCCTAAAACAGTGTTAAACTACAAGTCATTATCAAACTTAAAGAAAAACAACTGAACATGAGTTAAGTGCAATTAAACTCCGGAGCATCCTAACTAAACTATCATGCATTATTCTATGGAATTATACAGTCTGTTTGTCCATCATGATTGATATTTTGGAAGAGTTCCTTCTTTTGGAAGAGTTTTTAGAACAATCCTGATTGTGTAATTGAGTGAAAATGTAAACATAAAGACTGAAAGCAATGAAAAACTAAGATATCATAGCCATATCCCACTCATTATTATGATATTTTGGACAAGCGTTTAAGAGTAAGAGCAGCAATGGTACTTAGTGAAAACACACAACTAAAACGTTCAAGATCACAATCATGCTTAAGAAAGTATAAAGATTTCTTGGAAGAGTTTCTTCTTGTGGAAGAGTATTGAGCATAAGTATAACTGTGATGGTGAATAAAAGAGATTACAATTAAATCCTACAATACTATAGCCATTTCCCATTCATCATTATAATCTTTTGGAAGAGCTTCTTCTTGTGGAAGAGTTAGAATGAGTATAACTATAGTAGCTAATGAAAACAACTACAAATTCAACTTCAAAAACGTAAAGGCAACTAGAATACTTATCTAAATTACGCAAATAAATCCGTGCAAGAGGCAGGGGCCCTCTACCACCTGATGGAATCTAACTCCAAATCAAATCAACACTTTCAAAACAACACTGTCTGCTTCATTAAAAGTGAAATAACTTGAACATAGCACTCTGCGTCTTCAGAAATGTAGCACAGAATCTAAGCAAAATCTAGGACAAAATCTAGCCTAGCTCTCGGTTTCCCAAGTGTTTATATAACAAATGTAAATAACAAGACTTGCAACAATTTCAGGAACATTGTTTTTCCTTTTCAGAATCACATTAGGACTCTTGAAGTGGCTGCGTAACAAAGAAATGGATATCTGGACTGAGACAGTCCTACTAGAAGTTTGCTTTCTTAAATGTGTTCCCACGTATCAAAACCATACCCAGAATTCGTTTCTTCCTTCATGGTGAGCAACGAACCATGTAGACATGACGTGGATTATGCCCATATGCGGTTTTTCTTGAGAGGCCACCTGGAACATACTCAAACGTGAAGATAGCTGCAGAATCGTCGGTTAGCTACGGAATGTCTGCATTCTGCAGCTAGTTCCGGTCAAAATGCTTTACAATGGAAAAAATCACAAAACTTAGCAAGTCAGTCATGTAAATTATTATAAAAGTAATTTTAACTAAATTCATTGATCAATTGGGTCTAGGATAGCAATGGACAAAGGAAAATGAGGTAAAGTGGAATGAAAGAAAGCACAATTTTGAGGCTCAACATACCCCCACTGCTGTCTCTTTGCATGTCCTCATGCAAATTATCCTATGAACTCAGAGGCTTCTGCAAGAACATCTAATCCTTTCCTTCTCCTTTGTCTGGAAGCTAAAGATCTTCTGGGTTTTCTGATAACAAGTTTGAACCTTAGGTTGGTAAGTGCCCTAATTAGCTTTTTGTTCCTCTTCTTCAACTTGTCATTGGTCTTTTCCACTTTGTCTATATGTAGGGATAAGGTTGAGTTCATATCAATTTTGAGCTTGACTTGATCCTTGAGAATTTCATTCTCATTTTTGATGTGTCTATCAAGTATTTCCAACTCATACCTATCCCTTCTTAATATATCTATTTCAGACAGTGGAGGACTGGGGGTTCTCTCCTTGCTTTCTGAAGCTCTCCTTTCCAAAGTTTCCACATAGTCATAAATTTCTTGTTGAGCAGGGTCAATTTCAGGGGTTCCTTCATTAAAATCCTCTTCAACATCTTCTTCAATGGATGTTTCCTCATCTTCTATATTAATCACCCCTGTTTGTTTGATTTGAGTTTTCCTTAGTTTCCCCTTTAGTCTCTGGCTTCTTCTAGGCTGAGAAGATCCCTCTCCTTTCTCCATGACAGATTTCCTGATTACCTTTTCTTCCTTAAGCTGTCTCTTGATTTGAGTCAACTTCTCTGAAATGATTTCCTCACTACTTTCTTGGACTGTTTTATCAGTTTCAACTTTTGAATCCCTCCATTTCCTGCTTCTCTTTGTAGGTTGTGGTTCCGGTGAGGGTTCTTTTGGCTCTTCAAAATGATTTCTTATCAAGAAATTGTCCCATGTATCATTTGTTTTGGCTAAATGATGTTCAACCAAAATTTTAATCAAACCATGATGATATAAAGTTGTCTCTAAAAATTGAACCCTTCTTTGAACACAAGAAGCCATCTTTTTCAAGCTTTGAAGCAAGAAATAGGGTAGGTTTAAGTCTTCCCCCAGAAAATGCATTATCAGTCTAATGTGGTAGACATAAAATGTACCATATATACCCTCACATGTAATAAATTTTTGCAGAAGAAGTAGTATGTTTCTCCATTTATTTTTCAATGCAGAACTTGGAATTCCTTTCTTAAATACAGTGACATCCATACCTGGTGATTTTAGAATTTTCTTCCAGGATTCATTGTGGAATTCTCTGTTTTTGAACCATCTCTCTCCATTTCTATGCAACCCTGTAGCTTCTGCAATGAAAACTTCAGTGACAGTAAATTTGACATCTCCCACTTCAACTTCAGTTCCTTGAAATGATCTTGCAAATGTTTTGGTGACTTCTTTATGGAAGCCATTAAATTTCTCCAAAAATTGAAGCCATCCTATCTGTTGCAACATTTATTTGTATTGAGGGTAGCCTTCTAAATATTTTGAACCCACTGGTTCAGTTCTTACAATGAAACCCATAATTGCTTTTTCAATGTTCAGATTAACACTCTTCTACCCACAGAAACAATAACTTTCACCTTCGAATTGAAATGGTTTCAAATTCTTAATGATAATGACTTCAAACTTCGGAATGAAATACCTCTGATTGATAGTGACAACAGCTTCAAACTTCGAGCTGATATACCTCTGGTTGACAATGAAAACAGCTTCAAAACTTCGGGCTGATATGCCTCTGTTGACAATGGAACTTTGGACTGATATGCCTCTGTTTGACAGTGGAACTTTGGACTGATATGCCTCTGTTTGACAGTGACAAATGGCTTCAAATTTCCCACACTACTATACCTCTGTCTCTCGGTGGCAAATAGCTTCAAATTCCCATACTGCTATATCTCTGTCTATGGTAACAAATGGCTTCAAATTCTTCTCTGCTATACCTCTGTGTTTATAGTGATAATGCTCAATCTCTTCCCACGGTGATTCAAACTGATATACCCTTTTTTCTCAGCTCACAATGATAAGAATATCTCTGTCTATGAAATGAAATGCCGGCTACAGAATGGAGTGATGGCAGTGGTCACGGAATGAGGTAATGGAGTGAGGTGGAGGAAACAAATTAATGATTGAAAAGACGGCGGAGATTTTACAACGGCAAAGAGAATCATCATTGAATGATTTGGTTAAGAGACGTGAAGAATTCAAATACTTCGGCCATTTTAACCGCTTCAATGATGTCGGGCATGGAATTTGAAATGAGAGATTTTAATCCAAAGTCCGTGGAGGATTTATTGGTCTTGATCAATAAAAATAATTAAAGCAACCTTTTCGAACAATTCATAACTAAAACTATGCTAAACTTTATGAAATGCCATTATAATCTAAACTTGTTACCTCTTCTTTTCATTTGATTTTTGTAGTCTTTGTCTTCTTTGTCCACCTTTGGAAGAGTCTCCATAATCCTTCTTGATGCTTTTTATTCATGGATACACTGGATCATTTTGTTGCAATTCTAATGTCTGCTGACTAATGTCTTCAGGATTTGTAGCTGCGGAATGTCTGGCTAGCTACGGAAAGGCTGAACAGCTGCAGAATGTCTGTTAAGCTGCAGAATGTACCTGTAGAGCATTTTGATCATGGGATGGAGTGTTTTTGGAAATATAGGTGAAATGTTATGTGGTATGAATGGAGATGGATGATGTGTTATGATATGTATGAAATGGATGATGAAATGGAATGGATTCAGTTTATGAAATGGAGTGAAAGAACATAAGAACTGCCCTGCAATCCATGATATGTTTTATTCATTTACAGCAAGACATCAGACTTTAAATCTTGACATGAAAAATGAGATGGATGGAGTATGGAATGAGATGAATGAAACATGGAATGAAGTAGAATATGAATGAATGAATGAAGTGGAGTATGGATGGATAGGTGAATGAAGTGAAATGAAATGAGATGGATCATAAGCACTCTGGATCTGAACTTATGATTTTTTTTAACAGCTGCTTGCAAAAACAAAATGGAAAAGTTAGAGTGTCAGAGAGACTCTGATTTTCACCCTATCTTTTATGTATAAACATGCCAATCAATGATTGGTTTTCATGTTTATACCTTCTTCTTTTTTTCGAAGAGAAATGCTTCAGAAAATTTAATCAAGTTGATGAAGAAGAGAGATTCTTCTTCATTAACTTCACATCACTGCTTTCTTGGAACTTCTTGACAAATTCTTCTCTTGAGAGTGGTTTGTGATATAGCTTCAATCTATGACCATTCACAAGAAAAGTGACCTCTTCTTCATCTATAGTTCTGATTTTTACTGCCCCATTATCAAAAATTTCAACAACTTCATATGGCCCAAGCCAATGTGTCTAAAATTTACCTTGAAAATCCTTGAATTTTGAATCAAACAAGAGAGCCCAGTCACCCTCTTTGAATTTCTTCTCTTTGATGTACTTTTCATGCCATCTAGCCCTTTGCTGTTGGACTAGACTTGTTTTCTGAACTGCATCTTGTCTGATCTCATCCAATTCATTAATTTTCTCCAGTCTATGCTTGTGTGCCTCCGTTAAATCAAGTCCTAGCTGAACTGCCATTTTGAAAGTTTGAATCTGGAACTCTATGGGAAAAAAAACTTGCTTTCCATAAACAAGCTCATAAGGAGTATGGCCTACTGTGTTTCTCCATGTAGTTCTATAGGCCCACAAGGCTTCAGGAAGCCTATCCACCCAATCTCTTCTATGTATGAACAGTCTTTGTTAGGATTCCTTCAATGATCTTATTAGTAGATTCCACTTGACCATTTGCTTGTGGATGATAAGGAGTAGATTTTCTATGTCTGATTTTGTACTTCTCCATCATTTGCTCCACTAGCCTGGATGTAAATTGAGCTCCTTGATCTGTAACAATTTCCCTTGGGACACCAAAACGAGTAAAAATATCCTCAAAAAGAAAAGTAACTACAGATGATTCATTAGCAACAAGTAATGGCTTAGCTTCTACCCATTTAGTAACATAATCAATGCAAACTAATATATATTTATTTTGTCTTGATGGAGGACTAATAGGTCCTACAAAATCCAAAGCCCGTTTTTCAAAAGGTTCAATGTGTACCTGAGGTTGTAGTGGCATCTCACCTGAAGGAGAAGATCTCCCTACCCTTTGGCAACTGTCACACCTTTTGACATATTCTTTAGAATCTTTAAACAAATATGGCCAATAATATCCTAAATTAAGGATCTTATAGGCTGTCCTCTTATCTGCAAAATGTCCGCCACAAGGTTCATCATGACATGCCTTGAGAATCTCAGGCATCTCATCTTCACGAACACACCTTCTAATGATCAAATATGGACCTGTCTTGTACAACTCATTAGCAACCCATGAATATTTTGCACTATCACAAATGATTTTTATTTTATCTCTTGCATTCATAATCGAAGGAAATTTTCCCGAAACTAAATAATTAGCAATATCAGCAAACCATGGAGTTTGAGTAGAGATTGCAAAAAGATATTCATCAGGAAATTGATCTTCAACTGGAGTGTCATCTTTGATATTTTGGAGTCTAGATAGGAAATCGGCTACTGTGTTTTGTTTTCCAGGCCTATCTAGAATAGTAATGTTGAATTCTTGTAAGAGCAACAACCATCTTATAACTTTGCCATTAGTGATTGATTTGTTCATTAAGTATCTAATTGCAGAATGATCAGTGTGAACAAAAGTTTCATAGCCTGTTATATAGTGTCTAAATTTGTTTATGGCATGAACAACAGCTAAAAACTCTTTTTCAGTTACAATATAGTTTAACTCTGCAGGAGTCAAATTTTTACTGGTATAATAGATGGCATAGGGAATCAAGTCTTTCTGCCCCAATACTGCTCCTAGAGCTGTATCAGAAGCATCTGTCAAGATATGAAAAGGTAACTTCCAGTTAGGTCCCCTTAATATAGGTGCTTCAGAAATTTTGGTTTTCAGGGTTTCAAAAGCTAACTGGCAATCAGAAGTCCACGTGAATTCACAATATTTGGTCAGTAATTTGAAGAGTGGAGATGCTATTTTGGTAAAGTTTTCTATAAATCTCCGATAATACCCTGTAAATCCTAGAAAACTTCTAACATCTCTTTGACAACTTGGAATGGATAGGTTAGAAATGACTTCAACTTTTGCCTCATCAACTCTAATCCCATCCCCTGAAATGTGGTTCCCTAAAACAATACCTTCGGTAAACATCATAAAACATTTTTCATGACTAAGTGAAAGGTTTGCTTCTTGACATCTTTTTAAGACTTTTTCCAGGTTTTCTAAAGCCTCTTCAAATGTATTCCCATAAACTGTGAAATCATCCATGTACACCTCTACACAGTCATGTATTAGATCCGAAAAAATTCCTAATACTGCCCTTGGGAATGTTGCAGGTGCATTGTATAATCCAAATGGTAATACTCGGTAAGCATAGGTACCCCAGGGACAGGTGAATGTGGTTTTTTCTTGGTCTTCAAGTGCTACTTGGATTTGATTGTAACCAATAAACCCATCTAGGAATGAGAAGTACTTTTTGCCAGCTAATGTATCTAATACTTGATCTATGAAAGGTAAGGGAAAATGGTCTTTAAGAGTAGCTTTATTCAGTTCTCGGTAGTCAAAACACACCCTCCATTTTCCATTTTTCTTTGGCACAATTACCAAAGGAGAAACCCACTGACTATCTGAAATAGGATAGATGAAATTAACATTTAACAATTTTTGCAATTCCTCTTTAACAATTTCCCTAAGATTTGGATTCATCAGTCTTTGAGGTTGTCTGATTGGTTTGAAATTTGCCTCTATATAGATGTGATGAGTACAAGTCTTGGGGCTTATCCCTTTCATGTCAGTGTATTCCCATGCATATGCAGAAGAATGTCTCTGTAATACTCTGACTAACTCTTCTTGTTGAGATTTTTCTAGGTTCTTATTTATGTTCAAAGTTTTTCCTGGAAAAATTTCACTTGTAGAGCTGCAAATTTGTTCATAGAATGAAGAGACATCTGCCTAGATGACAAAAATTCAATGTTGGATCCTTCCTGAAATGATTCATGTTTGTGTTCTGGAGAGGATTCAAAGTTTTCTAGAGTATTCAGAATTTGATTATCTTCACTAATTTCTGAAATTGTGAAGAGTGGTTGTAAATATTCTTCATCCTCTATCCATTGAGTGTCATCTAGATCTGTAATTGTCCTAGCTGGAGGATATAAAGTAAATTTCTTAGTTGAAATACCATCAGAAATATACATATCACCGGACCTACAACTAATAAAAGCATCAGCTGTAGCCAAACAAGGTCTTCCTAATATAACAGGATGGCCTCCTAGATTATTCTTAGGAGTTAGGATCATGAAATCCACATGGTACTCCCAGGAATCTAGGGACAGTGGAATGTCTTCTATTACCCCATCTGGTTTGATCACAGATCTATCTGCTAATTGTAATAGCGTCGGTGTAAAGAGAAGATTAGGAAGTTTCAGTTTGTCCATGATTTGTCTACTCATGATATTTATTGCTGCTCCTAAGTCAATGAGTGTGTTTTGAATTTCAATTCCATTAATGTGAATTTTGACAACTGGATTTCCTGGGTCAAGATACTTTGGAATAGCAATCTTGCCCATCATAATGTCTGCTATTTGTCCTACCAGTTGAATTTTCTTGGTTTCTCTTATTCTTTTTCTTGTTGTCTTCATACTCAACTCCTTTATTGTTTTGGCTAAAATTGGGATTTCCTTGATGGCTTGCAATAATGGGATTTTAATGCAAACATTTCTCAATTCATCTAAGAAATCATAATTAGGCACCATGATTTGTTTTTCTACACCTCTATCAATTTGTAATCTTTCCGGAAAGGGAGGTATAGAAGTAGATGTGGATGGTTGCTCTAATACATGAGTTGGATTTATTGGATCTTTTTTTTTTAGTTTTTCAGTGTTTGAGTCTTGAAAGGATGTGTCTTCCTCAAGACTTTTATTCACCCGTAGGGAATCTTCCTCAGAATTATCTTGTTCTTGTATGATCACAGAAGGTTTCCTCTTTTCAAGTATTCTTCCAGACCTCATTTGAACATCACTAAGGTCTAAAGGAGTGATTAAATAATTTGGAAATTGTTGGCCTTCTATCATGTATGTATTCTGAGGGTTCTTATTATTGGGGTTTGGTATGGGTTGAGCAGGCAATTGATTTGATTTTTGAGGGAATGGTAATGAAAGTGGTTGATTTTGATGTGGTTGATTTTGATGATGTTGTTGAGAATTTTGTTGAAGATTTTGAGGAAAATTCTATTGAGGATTTTGAGGATAAAAATGTGGGTATGGTGGATAGGATGGTGGATATTGATAGAATGGAGAGTATCTTCCATAGGGACTTTGTGTTCCTTGTGCCCAGGACTGAGATTGATTTTGAAATTGGGGCCAAGGTTGCTGCCAAGGATTCCAAGGTGGAGGTTGATTATACATTTGATCATGGAATCCTTGTGTCTAAGGTCCCTGCCAAGGTCTTCTAGATACAAAATTGAGAGACTCTGTGGAATCTGTAGGAGTTTCCTCCTGAAAAACAGCCTTGAGACCAGGAAGAGAAGGAAAATTCTTGGTCTCATGTTTCTCAGAACAAATAACACAGGTTTCTACAACTTTTACATCTAAAGGACACTCTCTCAAGGCATGTTTCTTCCTACATTTGGGACAAAAGATTGCCAAGGCATCAGATTCAGCCTTTTGCTTGTTTTGTATCTTGAGGGTGTCTATTTGTTCACTAAGACTCCCTAAGATGTCGGATTTAAAATCATCAAGCATGTGTCCTATTTCTGATCTACTTACTGTCCCAGAAGCAGACTTGCTTGCCCTTGCAAGAGCGGGATCTCTTGGACCTTTGACAGTTTTAGATTTCCCTCTTGAGAGGTTGATACATAACTCAGATATTTCAGGTAATGTGAGTTGTGATATATCCCCTTTTTCCATCATGTTAAGGATATCCAACCATTCATCCCTAATTGTTTTCAACAAAAGAGCTTTTAAGGTGTCTTGATCTAGGTTTTCCATTTTTGCCCTTTTTATGTTGTAATTGAATCTCTCCAACAAATCTTCCAAATTTTCATCTTCTTTTTGTAACATCTTGAACACTTCTTCCTTATGATTAACCAGCATACAATAATCCAAATATCTCTCTAGAAATTCTTTTTTCATGTCTTCCCATGTTCTAATAGAACTACTGATTAGACTCATAAACCACTTCAATGCTGCTCCCTTCAAAGTTGAAGGAAATAATTTCAATTTTTGAGCATCTTGTAAGTAGTCATAAGTTCTACAAAGCACTTCAAATTCGAATAAGAAGGTTTCAGGATCTTCAGTTTTAAGTCCATAGAAGTTTGGAAGGACAGAGGGTGAAATATTTTTCATGGTTGTATTAGTTTCTTCATCAATTATAGGGAACCCAAAAGAGCTTCCTATTCTACCTCTTCCTCCATTTGCACCTCTATCTCCTTCTCCTCTACCTCCTTCTCCTCTACCTCTACCTCTACCTCCAAACAGTGTGTTTTCTCCATTAAAAACTCCTCCTCCTCCTTCTTCTGCCATGGTTGACTCTCTTGTGGAAGTGAAAAGGTTTGTGTCCCTAACAGGAGTTTTTAGATCTTCTTCTATGGCAGGTTCAGTGGATGAAGTGGAAGGTTTTTCTAATGGGATATCTGATTTTAGATCTTCTAGAAGTCTAGGATCAAGAGAGGATGGAATATGGGTATGAGTTGAAGGTGTACTAGCTCTGGATCTAGATGAAACAAGTGGTGTTCTAGAAATCAAACTTCTGCCTCTGCTGCTTATAAATCTTCCCCTTGAATCTCTCTCCCTACGCATATAATTGTTTTTGGATGCTAAGAAACAAAGTTTACCTAGTTTTCACGTCCTCGACAATGGCGCCAAAATGTTTGGTCTCAATCTAGTCTCCTAAATTGAGCTCATTTAATTGTCAACCAGGGTTGGTAAATTGCTGAAGTGAAGTGTATTGTATGTACCTAGGTGCTTGTTTCTTAATGTGTTATGTGTAGTGTTTTGTGATGTTTTTGGTCTTTTATGATGATTTATGATGTTTTTGATCTTTTGGTGGTTTTATGTTCACAAGGAAAATGACTAGAAAGCTAATGGAAGGAAGCTAATGATTAAAAACAGGGTGAAACCTAATTGGTTGGTGTCAAATGGTAAATGAAAATGCACTACTAAAAACAGAATTAAATCTAAACTATGAATAAGCAAAAGCAAAGCTTGATAATGACTTTTAAGCAAATGATTCAAAACACAAACTAAACTTGTCAAATTATTTCATCGAAGGCATTTGAGAGACAGCTTGAAACATGGTCACTAAGTATGCAAATCTTCCTAACTAAACAGTTTAAACAACTAACTTATAATGATACAACATTTTATCCTTGATTAGAGATTTGTTGAAGTATGTTTGGAGTAAAACATTGATACCATCATAAGATCTTCTACTCTAAATCTAATTCCTAACTCTATTCTGCAACTCAGTTTTATAGCACTACACTTCACTCAAAGGTTATAGATTTTTGAAATAGTCTATTGAGGAAAATGTTTGTTTGTAAGATGATAAGGAAGTTGCAGAAGTACTTCAGGCCTTAAAATGATATGGTCTTCTGTTCATATGGTTATGAATCAATTATGGATTTTATAACAAGAAGATATTTGTGAATAATGAAGGCTGTTTTGTTAAATTTAACAACTGAAGTAATGCAGTGAATGACAACTGAATATGGAGTGCAAATGCAATGAGTTGAGCTACAACCAAACCTAAAATGTCACTAGCCTAAAACAATGCTGAACTACAAGTCATTATCAAACTTAAAGCAAAACAAATGAACATGAGTTAAGTGCAATTAAACTCCGGAGCATCCTAACTAAGCTATCATGCATTATTCTATGGAATTATACAGTCTGTATGTCCATCATTATTGATATTTTGGAAGAGTTCTGTTCATATGTTTATGAATCAATTATGGATTTTAGAACAAGAAGAGATTTGTGAATAATGAAGGTTGTTTTGTTAAATTTAACAACTGAAGTAATGCAGTGAATGACAACTGAATATGGAGTGCAAATGCAATGAGTTGAGCTACAACCAAACCTAAAATGTCACTAGCCTAAAACAATGCTGAACTACAAGTCATTATCAAACTTAAAGCAAAACAACTGAACATGAGTTAAGTGCAATTAAACTCCAGAGCATCCTAACTAAGCTATCATGCATTATTCTATGGAATTATACAGTCTGTTTGTCCATCATGATTGATATTTTGGAAGAGTTCCTTCTTTTGGAAGAGTTTTTAGAACAATCCTGACTGTGTAATTGAGTGCAAATGTAAACATAAAGACTGAAAGCAATGAAAAACTAAGATATCATAGCCATATCCCACTCGTTATTATGATATTTTGGACAAGCGTTTAAGAGCAAGAGCAGCGATGGTACTTAGTGAAAACACACAACTAAAACGTTCAAGATCACAATCATGCTTAAGACAGTATAAAGATTTCTTGGAAGAGTTTCTTCTTGTGGAAGAGTATTGAGCATAAGTATAACTGTGATGGTGAATAAAAGAGACTACAATTAAATCCTACAATACTATAGCCATTTCCCATTCATCATTATAATCTTTTGGAAGAGCTTCTTCTTTTGGAAGAGTTTTTAGAATGAGTATAACCACAATAGCTAATGAAAACAACTACTAATTCAAATTCAAAAACGTAAAGGCAGCTAGAATACTTATCTAAATTACGCAAATAAATATGTGCAAGAGGCAGGGGCCCTCTACCACCTGACGGAATCTAACTCCAAATCAAATCAACGCTTTCAAAACAACACTGTCTGCTTCATTAAAAGTGAAAATAACTTGAACAGAGCACTCTGTGTCTTCAGAAATGTAGCACAGAATCTAAGCAAAATCTAGAACAAATCTAGCCTAGCTCTCGGTTTCCCAAGTGTTTATATAACAAATGTAAATAACAAGACTTGCAACAATTTCAGGAACATTGTCTTTCCTTATCGGAATCACATTAGGACTCTTGAAGTGGCTGCGTAAAAAGGAAAAAGACATCTGGACTAAGACAGTCCTAATAGAAGTCTTCCTTCCTAAATGTGTTCCCACGTTCCAAAACCATACCCAGAATTCGTTTCTTCCTCCATGATGAGCAACGAACCATGTAGGCATGACGTGGATTATGCCCATATGCGGTTTTTCTTGAGAGGCCACCTGGAACATACTCAAATGTGAAGGCAGCTGCAGAATCGCCGGTTAGCTACGGAATGTCTGCATTCTGCAGCTAGTTTCGGTCAAAATGCTTTACAATGGAAAAAATCACAAAACTTAGCAAGTCAGTCATGTAAATTATTCTAAAAGTAATTTTAACTAAATTCATTGATCAATTGGGTCTAGGATAGCAATGGAAAAAGTAAAATGAGGTAAAGTGGAATGAAAGAAAGCACAATTTTGAGGCTCAACAATATGAAGTCTACTCTTGATGTATATGTCTCATTGCATGGAGACATTTCACCAGGGAGACCACTAGATCAACAGAGGAGGATGGAAGCTTCACATTTTGAGGCACCTCTCATTGATTTCAGAGGAGTGGAGACCTTGGGAGAGCTTGGTACAATGTTGGGAGTCTTGGGTAGACTCAAGGAGGAGAGAGGCATTCTCTCAACATCATCTTTACCCACTCTCATTTCAAATTCTGCGCTATGGCAAGAGAAGCATGGGAGGGATAGTAGCCTCCCAACTATCATATTTGGCATGGGAGATGTCAAAGAGGAGGACAACCATATGAAAGATTCTCTTTATGATAGATCATCAGCACTGTCACTATGGAGGATAGATCCATATTGGAATTCCCAGCTATTGGTGGAGTATTCCAAGGATATTTTTACTTCTCTGATATTGGATGGCCAATTGCATGAGGTGGGATATTCAGTTACAGATGGGGTCATCTACTATCTATTAGGATATTCTTATCTAGAGATTCCAAGCTCAAGGAGAATTTACTATAAGTAGCTCATGAGGATTTCGTTTTCAGCCACACTTATTCTATGAGAGCATACCACACCATCATGGAGGGGTACTTTTGGGAAGGCTTTGAGGAGGAGATATATTAGCATTTGAGGAGATGCATGGATCATGTGGAGATGGAGGAGATACATAACTCTTTGGAAGAGTTAGCACAACCACCTCTTTTCTCTTTGAGGATGAGAGGGGACTCACCTATGAGCCACTCAATTTGCATGAGAAAAACATATGGTAAGGTTATTTTTTATTTTCATAATGAGTTGTATAATGTATATGTGCAACACTTAATTCTATATGTGTAGGGAAGGAACATTCTTCCTTCTAGACTTCATGGTCTAATTGTGGTTATAAGCAGTCTTGGAGATGGCCGCTCCCTAGGAGGAATTGGGGAGATTATATATTTTGCAGAGCATGCTCACTTTGCACCATGCACTATACACTTTATCCAAACTTGTGAGGAGGTTGGGGCAGCAAGCAAGTGGTGGGGAGGCCACCCATCATTTCATTTTTTGTTGCAGTTGAGACTCAAACTCTGTTGGCTACATCTGAGGGACTGTTGTCCTTCTCCCTTGTTTCATATGGTAGCTAGCATGATTCTCATTGTAGTTCCTTATGTTTTTGTTGTTCTTATTCTTATTGGGAGCATGATTGGGGGAGTAACACATTGTTTGGATGTGTCCTTTGGGGAAGAGGATTCCCACACTATTTGCATTACATGTTCTAATGAGAGCATGAGAAATGATATGGCTCCCGAACAAAAACACTTGTTTCTTTATGAGGTGGGCCATGGGATTTATTTGGATGCCATATAATGGTGATTTCAAACTCATCATATATGGAATGGTTTGGGCCAACTTGATTCACAACTTTGGAGAGGAGATATTTGGAGGTCTAGTATTCATCTTGCCACTTGAGGGGAACATTATTGCAGCTCAAGATCAACGAAAAATATACACTTATCATAAGTGGAGAGAAGGACAGCTTGGGGTAGGCTACTTTGTCTACCATGTTTAGATTTTCAGCCCACCTACTTTGTAGGAGCCAAAGGTGGAGGAGAATTGGATAATGTTTTGGAGTTGTCATGTTGGGAGGTAACTCATTTTGTATGGATGATAGCTCGGGGATGGGAGATTAATATGGGGATGGAACGTCCCAATCTATATCAGCCCTCATGCCTCAAGAGTACCTTTAGAAAGCCCATTGTTGCCTCCATGGATATTTTACTGTTACATGATGATAGCTATTTAGGATGATTTCCAAAAGCTAGGTTGCATACTTGAAAGGGGAAACTTGGAGATGTATTGATGAGACAACATATTTATGATTACAGGATTTTATCATATGAGGATGCTACAAGGGGAGAAGAGGAGGTTCTTTAGTTCTATCCTTCCAGTTGGGTGAGGACAAGCAACATTTCAGAGGGGAGGACTGTAATATTCCAAATTTAGCATACAACTAATTGGAATGTTAATTTTTGTTGTTTACACTTAGGAGATAAATAAATGGGTAAGAAGGCCCATACATTTCAGAAATAGGAATAAAATACCTCTAATGTGAAAAGGGATCATCATAGGAGTTGGATTTCACACCCTGATGTCTGAAAAGGGACATTTTCATGTGGACAAGGTCATGTTTGAACAAGTCAACAGTGTTGGGATAATAGGTGGAGATCATCTTTGGAGACAGCGCAAAGATAGTGGAAGGAAGATTCCTTGGTGGAGGAAACCCTAATGAGTGGGACCCAAGGTGAGAGGGCTTCCATTTGTATAA
Organism: Pinus albicaulis; assembly: GCA_034641835.2. Lineage (NCBI taxonomy): Eukaryota > Viridiplantae > Streptophyta > Pinopsida > Pinales > Pinaceae > Pinus > Pinus albicaulis. The sequence continues at coordinate 820,707,808 of CM076577.1, forward strand.
AAGGAGGGAAAGGAAGCCATAGAAAGACATGTTATGGATTATTTATTTTATGGCCTGGTTAGACTATTGTGCATTCTCTTGCTATTTAGCAGAGTTGCGGTGTTGCTTAGCACAAGGAATTCCTATTTAGGAATTCATTCTCCTTTCAAGGGAGGCCTCTTCAGGGAAATTTCTCTTCATTTCTCCACATCCAGGCTTTAGGAAAATCCAGCTCCTTCAGCTACATCTTTATTTCTGCTAAATTATAATGTTGTGTTGTAGGGTGTTGCAGTGGAGGTTTCACAACACCACTTCCAGAACTATTTTTGAGAGGAAGGAACTTCCATTCCTTTGGGAGATCAGTGAGAAAGATTCTAGAGATGATTTCAGATATTGCCACTTGGCCAATAAATTTTCTATCTCCTACAACGTATTCACTCCCTTTGACTTCTTTATTTCAGAGAGCATCTACAGTGAGGGTTTGTAGTGTGTGTTTGGAGGGTGAGATCTTCAGTGTTAGGATCAGCCTTTCACTTGGAAGATCCATTGGAGGAGGTTCATTCATCTCATGTTTTATCTTCAGCCATCTCCATCTAGTTCTTGAGATGCAGCTGCTACTTAGTCCTAGGACTACAACTCCGACATTTTGTGCTTTTTGCATATTTCAGCCAATCCTTTCCAGATTGTCTGGAAATTTTATTTGGGAGTCTAGATATTCACTCCAAAGTTGTATGAGCCATCTATTTGCATATTTGTGTTATTTAATATCTCCATATAGCAGTGTACCATCTATGACTGCGTTGTACATGTTCATGAACATTCTACAATATAGCAGCATCTCTCTTTTGGCATATGTATTCATGGGAGGCTCATTTGCCTTGATTATTTGAGTTGTGAACACTTCTATTGTACTCATTTTCTACTGATATGTATAATAAAATGGCTCCATGGTTTTCATACATTTTGGTATGATTTTATTCACTGGTATTTCCAGTTTTGTGTTCATGTATTATTGCATCCCCATTTTGGGATATTACATCGCACCTTTCATGCCATTCCTGGGACAAGTCTCAGTTTTCTTCCCACAACCTACTACCCAGGCTGCAAATATTTCCCCAAAAAGTGTGACCTAGTTGTGAATAAGAGCAGAGCTCTGTTCCTAAGCTCTTGGTGCCTAATCTAAACTTTCAATCCACTGAAATGAAATAGTAGGGTTAGGCCTCTTACCTACAACTGACAAGTCTCGATTCCAATAGTCACTTTGTCTGATACAATCACCACAAGATTTAGGGCCTTTTCTCCTCTCTACATTCACCACAACTACACTTAAAAATGAATCAAATTGGAGGCAAAATGCCTTATTAAAATATAAACCCCAGATTTTCTTTCTCTAGTTGTGACCAAACCATATCTTGGTTTGACAAACACTTGGAAATCTCTCACCGATCTCTCAAATGGGTATCCTTTAGATTTTTGGGATTTGATACTTCACCTGGACACATTTTTTCCAAGAAGGGTCACTTCACCACTCCTCAAAATCGAATTTCTTCACTTGCAACACTTATACTCAGGGAACCACTTTTCCTTCATACTTGTCAATGCTCATGTTGATTTTCTTCATGGGTAACCATCTTAAACTCATTTTTTTATGGTCCCCACTGGGCGTGTTCTATGTGGCAGCATCATTGAGTCACCCTTGTTTAGAGCATATGAGTTCAGTCATCATCACATCCATGGAGTTTTTCCTAGGTCCCTTCGAATCCCACCACATCCCTCCATCCTTCATTTATTTGTTCCTCTCTTCTGTCACACATTTTTTCCTTCATTCTTAATGTATAATATCCCCTACAGTGTTGATTCAGTAGCTTCTAGGTCATCCTTGCCCTTTATGATCTAACAAGGGAAGTCCTCAGCCCGCTACTCAGTACCCCAAATTCCACAATCATCCCTCGTGTCAGTCTATCAGTCTCTCTACTATGATCCCTCGTGATGTAGCTGAGGATCCCTTAGTGCCTCACCTATGGCGGACCTCCTTATGTCGACATCATCTTATTCATTCCAAAAGTGAGGTCTAGAGTGCAGTGTACCTTTGTTCCAGCTTCCACTCTTGTTCGGTGATTCAGATCAAGAAAAAGAACTTCTTATTGCCCTTTTACATGATTTTTTCTCAGCTCCAGATCCTCATGGCATGATCGAGATCTGTATACTTGATGGTTCAGTGATGTAACATATTTTAATGGTGATTCCCGGGTGTGTGTGGGATGTTTTAGACCTCATGAGGGGGTGGCCCTTCAGGTAGCACCCCACATGCCTAAATGAATTCTCTACTACAGCCTTGGATGAAACTCCATAGATTTGATGGTTTTGGCCTTAGCCACTTGCAGCGCCTATTTAGTTTTCATGTATCATTCAGATTTTTAGAGCCCTCTCCTATTTTATAGGGCCTCTTCAGTTGTACTTGTATCTCCTGTACTCAGATATTATTATATAAGTCCTGGATGTTGTTCCAGGTACAATATGTATATGGGATCCATTATCATGTTTTTATCTGGCCCATGTTTATGCCAACATGTACTATATAGTTCAGTCCCTTTTTTACTGGACGATTTTGTACTTTGTTATCTTAGCAGGCATAGGTATGCATCCCCCGCCTCACGTAGAATAGGTACTCACTCATAAAACAAACTTGGCACACCTGTAAGTCTTTCCTCCCCAGGGTATTCTCCTCTAGCCCTTTAGTCTACGTTATATTTCTCTCTCTCTGACCCCTTCGGTGTCTAGTGATTGATCTCTAACAACGTACTTCGGTCATACGATTAGCTCCTAACGCTCACACGATAGGGGGAAATCTGTTACACCAATTTTTGGTCATCTAACCTATTAGTATTATATGGACCAAAGAACAGCATGTAAGACCAATTTTACCCTAGTAAAATTGTTTTCACTATGAAAAATAACTTAGTAATCCATAATTTATTAAGTTTTTTATGGTCTAAACAGGAAACCTCATGAGGAAATATTGAATAAATCCCTATTTCTTTGGTTTTCCTCAAGGGATAATTAATTAAACCACAATTTAATTAATATTACTGCTTATATTTAACCCAAAACATGAAAATTAATTAGATAAATCACTATTTATCTTATTATTTTCTAGGAATAATTATTTAAAACATTATTTAAATAATATTCCTTGTTGAATTTGAGTGAATCATTTATAAATAATTGAATAAATCACTATTTATTTAATTATTACTCAAACATATTCTTAAAATAATAAATAAATCACTTATTTATTTATTATTTACAGATATAAGGATTTGACCAAATTCAAATTATTTTTCCCTCTAACAAAAATAATAAAATATTCCATAAAAGTTGGATCTAGATTTGGTTTATAATATTTTAATTATGCACCAATATCTAGACTAACTCAATATTTTTTTGATAAATAGAAGGGTTATTCCATTCATTCACTACCATTTGTTGCCTAAATATCACTCTCGATCTATACTTTTGGTTTGACTTTGATCGTACATCATTTTCATATTTTTCTATTATTTTTTTTCTGAGCTCCCTTTGAGTTCCATTTTTGTCTGGGTTTTCTACACCATCAAGAGAGTGAGGTATTAGATCTGAAGCACTTATGATATACAAGAACCCATCCCATTTAGGGGGACTGGTAACATTTTTCTATGTTCCCTTCCGAGGTGTCATAAATACAAAAATTATTTAAAAATATTATAGTCTTTTTCATCGGATGGATGGAGCAACTCTTACTTTTATTTGTTGTTTAATGTATTTAACTGCATAGATCTACATTTCTATAGCATTTATTCTGATCACTCACTTCAGATCTAAGGAAATTGACAACCATATTTCATGTTAGGGTTGTTTTTTATGTACATATAAAGCGAGATTTTTTCCTATGCTTACGTTTAGAATTCACAGTAACGAAAACAACAGGCAGATCAACATCACAACGAAAGAAATTTGGATATAGGAAACCTTGTATTTTTACGGCTACAACCATATGCTCAAGAAAGCTAAGAAGGATAATAAATTATCGCCAAAATACTATTGTCCTTACAATATGTTTCAAAGGATTGGTACAATGGAATACAAATTGGAGCTTCCTACATCTTCTTGAGTGCATCTAATTTTCCATTTTCATGCTTAAAGGCTATATGTGACAAACTCCCAGTTCAAACAATATTGTGAGAACTTGATGAAGAAGGAAAAATCATATTGGAACCTAAATAAGTCATGGAAAAAATAAATTTATAGCTACGAAATCGATCAATTTCAGAGCATCTGATAAATTGGAAGAACTAACCCATTGAAGATTCCACATGAGAGGATGAGAATTTTATAAAAAATAATCCAGAACTACTCAAGCATTGAGGACAAAACTTGTTTGAAGGAGAGGGGCATGTTAGGTCCCTATAATACTAGTGTGGCACCTTATTTTTATTGTAAGTGTAGCCCCAATATTGTTATTTTTGTGCCCATGTAGTCCCCATATTGTTATTATTGTGCGCCATAGGTGTAGCCCCATTATTGTTATTCTTGTTCCCATGTGTTCTCTATATTTATGTATTGTGACCCCTTATACTCTTATGTATATAAGGTAGATTTTTTCATTTGTGTCATCCAAGAATTGTTCATTTATGTAATGTAAAGTAGGTTTCCCCCTAAAAGAGGTTGAATTCTAAGTTGTTGATTTATATTTTCTTCTATTTTGTGAGTTTTCATAACAAAACTCCTAGAAGGTTAAGCTTTCGGAATCCAAATCGCTCTCACATAATTATAGAACCAACATAGGTGGAAAAGAGGGCAACCTTGTGGTGATCAATGTTGGCCACAGGGGAGCAAATTGTAGGTGAACGCACCCCAGTAGGCTTGCAAGGAGCATTGGTGCTCAAAATGGCTCCTATAGGGCAGTTTAGGGTTGAAATTATGAGGAATGAAAGGTACATGCTTAGGGATTTGTTCAATATGCACTACAATAAAAAAGGACATTGGTGAGGGTAATGCTTCTTATGGACCTTTAAGGTCCGTCACCAATGTCACATATGGTGACGGTCCTTAAAAAACGTCATTGTAAGTGTATATAGTGATGGTCCTTTAAGGTTTGTCACCAAAGCCATTTTCAATAGAACTTTTGGTGAGGGTTGTTAAAGGCCCATCATTAATTCTCTCTTTCGTGACACTTCTAGTGATGAAATTTAAATGACCCTCACCAATGTTTTTTTTGTTAATCTTGGTGACGGTCTGTTACACAACATTTTTTCACCGTCACTGCAATCCCTCATCCCATACATTGGAGGACTATTCTCGTGACCTGTGAACTGTAAAATGTCCTAAAAACACCTTGGTGGCATCCTTCTGCATAAGGGAAAGAATTCTCCTGGAGAACATTTCCTCAAAAAATTACTAAAAGCATATGTTTGGGAATTGGTGCGAGTAGCCAGTTCATCACTCGCGCCGACCTACGAAATTTACACTAAGCATGCCCCACCTGGCACTCTGTCCCTGTGTATTTTCTGTGCCAAGCCTATTTGGGAATGTTTTTAAAAAATAAAAGGTAGAAGTTTGATTCTAAAAACTTTAGAATGAATCATCAGAAAGAGGTTGGGTTGTTTGGCTCCAGATCTCCCTGTTTAGGAAGCAGTTTTCCACCTCTCATGGAACCTTCCTAAGAGATAGGACTCTCCTCCATTATTATAGGGATCCTAACCTCTCCTTATCCCTCTATAGAAGCCTGCCCTCTCCATTTACATCCTAGTTGAACATTTGGGAAGAAAAATATAGCTGAACAACTATTGAGAGCAGAGCTAAGGAGAACCGCATAAGAGAGAGAGCCTTGTCTAAATTATTGATAGTCTGTGTGGTACATGCTCTGCTGGAAGCCCTGCCAAAGGAAGAGCGCGACGTCAGAACTCAGTTGTAATTTTTCTTTCACATTTCAATATATGCTCAACTATGTTATTTGTTCCATAGTTGTATTGCTTGTTTGTGTAATGCAATTTGATTCAATCTTTTCCGATTGATTGATAGTTACATGTTTGAAATATTACATTGTATGCTGTCATTTTTCTTTGCATATGTATAGGTGTCCGGACGCGGTGAGTGAAAGGATTGTTATCTATCAAGCTAGGAACGAGAAGCAACACTTATTCTTCGAAAAAAACAGCATAGTACTTGAGGTAATCTATCCATCGTAGCTTTGTCTTTTGTAACTAGGAATCGATATCGTAGCATGTTTTGTTTGTTGATAGACCCACTCTAAGGCTAGTGGGATCACCTGTGCCTGTAGAGGGGATTTACCTCATCAAAAAATTGGTGACTCTACTGGGGATCAATGTGAGTTTGTCTTTCATCCTTTAGGTCGTCTTCCTGGTTTTTTCTTGCTTAGCTTGCTTTTCTGATTATCTTTGCTAAGTCTAAGGCCCCTGTTCAGCCCCAGAGGATCAATTTGACTTCTTTTTTTCCAAAATTTCCACCTTTCCAACATTGGCTTGATTGGAAAGGGTTCCAGCCTGACAGTCGCACCAGCTAGCGCTTGTTGCCAGCTTATCATTCGTGCCATCCCCTGTCTGGAATGGATTACAGCCAGACAGTCACGCCAATTCTTGTGTGCTAGGGTTTTCCTTGTTTCGGGGTTTTTTGGTCCATCTTGATATCTCTGGGTGTTTTCTTAACTTGATTTGAATGCTTTGGGTTTGATTTTTACTAAGATTAGCCCTCATCCTTCAGTTTTTTTCCATTTTATATCAGTTTTTCTTTTCATCCCTGGGTTTTCTAGGTGCTTCAGCCTGCTAAGCCTCCCGTGGGAGTTGTGGGTCGTTGGTTTCCTAGTCAAATTCATTTCTGCTTCTTTGCATTTAGATTCTTGGATTGATTTGAGTGATTTGAGTAATTGAGTGATTGTCCTCTCTTTCATTCAGTTTTACTCTCATCACTCCCAACCTAGATTACAAGGCTTGTTTGGGTCTCTTTCGAGATCTTTCTTTGATTTGAGGGATTTCGTCATTGGTTTGTGTCTTGTTGTGCTTGTTTTGAATTGAGTGAAATTATTTTGTTTCAACTCTCACTTCACCATTCTCGAATTTCTGTTTTGATTCATTTTTCATATGATTTAGTGCACTTTCTCTGATAAATTGAAATACAAGAAAAAACAAATTCTTTTGCATTCTTGATTAGCATAGTGAAAATTGGAAAATATTTCGCATTTCTAGCATTATATAATTCTAGGAAAGAGATTTTTAGTTTCATTAGCTTGCATCAGATTCAGTATTGGATTTTTTTTGTCTGTTGATATTGCTACTATCACTTGGAAGCTCTTAAATCTCTCGTAGATAGCTCTTCATTGAACGAAATGATATTTTATGGCATGTAGCTTGCATTTAGGGATTCGTGAGATTCAACATTCAGTAGGATCTTGGAATTGAAACGTAAATTGAATATCAACTTAAAATTTTTAATTAACCTAAGGCAACATTGAAACCTAAAGGAATATTTAGTGGTTTAAGTTAGAAACGTGTTCTAGCGTCTTTAAACCTAGCAGCTGTCGCTCGCCATCTAGCTTCAGACAGTGCTAGTACAGACTTGTGCTCCCTGTACCATTGAGTATATAAAAGGAGACCCCTCTAGGTTGTAATCCTTTTATCCATAGGAAGCCAATTCTGCCACCTTGTAACCGTGATACACCTAACATAACATTCAGGGAGACTACCTACACATACGTTAAGTCCTTGGTTGATTTCTCTTGTATTTTATAATGAAGGTGTATATGGCAGTTCACAGGAAACTGATACACCCTTCTACCTAGACTACTTGAGCAGTCATTTTCGATCTTTACTGACTCCATAAATTTGAAAATATCATCGAGCACTTGTACTTTCATGCTAGTTTCCAACTTGAAAGTGATAGTGTCACCTTTTTCCTAGTTCTCGACTCTTAAAATATGAAATGGTAGAGTTTTGTTTCAATGTCTTACAAATTAAATACCTACGAAATATTCATGACTAAAGTTAGTTTCCTTAGGGTGTTGTCTTGAATTGTTTCTGATGGCAATGATTCCGGAGTTCACTAACCTAGGAATCCCTTCCGAAGGGAACCCTAGCCTTTTTCATACTTTTGGAAATGTTGGTGCTCCTTATATGGCAACATTGTCCCTCCCAGGGTTAACTATTGGATTGCCTATATGGTTATTTTAAACCTTGGTAGTCCCTAGTGTTCCGTTCACCGTACAACCATATCCTCCACCATAACAACATCATGTTGCTTCTAAGGTGGACCTCTCCCCTTCTTCGCCTATTTCTTCATCCACCTCTTCTACTTTGCCTAGTGAAAGTCTAGATTCCAATAACCAGGTGGCTAAGAAGAAGAAGAAGAAGACCAAGAAGAAGAAGTCAGATAAATGAGAGGCTAATATTGCAGCCATTTCACCCAGGAAGCTTTCCCTTGCAGAACCATCCATGCTTCCATGGAAAGTCAAATTCCCTTGCATGCTTTGCAAAGGTAACCATTTTCTTCGAGACTGCCCTAGTATTCCCAAGGTACTTGAAGCAAGGTCCGAAGGCCGCCCGCCATTGCCTTTGGCTTCTGGAAGTCATATTATTAGCACATCTTTGACTAGTACTGGTAAGACTCATAAAAAATAGGGCAAGATTACCAATCCCTGTAAGTTGCATGAAGGGAATCACCCCATTCACCTTTTTCTGTACATGGATGAAGCCAAAAGAGTGTTGGACAACCCTACTATTTCTGCACCCTGCCTTCCGACTAGTTACAAGACTCTTTCCTCGAGCTCTTCGCTAGTTGATTCCACGATCGGTCAAGAGTTATCCTTGGTATGTCCCACTCCCTAGGAAATTCAAGTTCAGGAGTCTGTTCCTGACCAACCCTTGGCCAAGGAATCAGTCGATCTGACCCCATCTGTGGTGCATCAGGTCTTTTCCATTGACAGTCAGTCTCATCCCCCCCATGTTCTTCTTGTTTCTTCAGATTCTTCGGACTTGGAGAAAGATTCTCCCGTCCTTGTAGTCCAAGAAACTACTCCTCCCACTCCCATGATGGATGTCTCGAAGGATGCTCCTCTTGCTCCGGTAACACCGGGGGACAACCATCTTAGTTTGATGGTATCCCCCCGAAGTAGTTTGATCACTTCCTTTGATTGGAGTCGATTTTCCGGATACCGCCTTCCATCTTATGTGTCTTTCAAGATAATGATACAAACCTTTGATCTGGTCATACCCAGCACTATAATAGATGAAGGAATGTCTGTTAGTATTCTGTCTTCCACTACTTGGAAAGCTTTTGTTTCTCCACCACTTATGCCCGTTACCTAGAATATGTTGGCTTTCAATAGAGGAACTAGTCAACCATTAGGGATCCTTCCAAAGTTGCCTATTACTTTGGGAGGGAAAACCGTCCATATAGACATGATGGTTGTTCTAGGCCGCTTAGATTTCAATTTACTCTTGGGGCATGACTATACTTATGTCATGGGGGAAGTTGTCTCTTCCCTCTTTCGTGTGATCTCCTTTCTGCATAAAGGTCGAATCGTGACCATTGATCATCTTTCATTCTTTGGTCCTCGCATGACAACTGGTCCATAATCGTCCCTTCTAAATCGTTATCTGCTAGCTGTATACTCCTCGCTGCAGGTTAATTATGTGGCTACCTATCCCATCCCCGCAATCAGTGATAGTTCCATTATGCATAGTGTGCTGAGGGCATTGGGTCCTCATTTACAAGATGTTGTTCTCCCATTCAATGAGAACCTCTTGGAAGCCATGAATTCTTATTCAACATGATGAGGTCATCAAAGGATAGTTAGTCTTCTTGTGTCAAAATCCTTAAAAAATCAAACGAGATCTTATGAGGATAGTTCTTTTACTATGTCAACCTCGTTAAAAAATGAATTAGGTCTTAAGGATGGTTCATCTTCCATGTCAACCTCGTTAAAAAATGAATTAGCTCCGAAGGAGGATTGTTCTTTTAATGTGTCAAACTTGTTAAAACAATGAAACACTTTCGTGTTCAATTTGAGTCTTTGATTAGATCTTGTAAAATCCCAGTTGAGTCTTTCTCTTGGTCTCATAATTGAACCTTCATTCCATCCACCTGTCAGTAACTAGTAGTCTACTTCGGTGAATGGATTGAAGCTTGGGGGGCCATGTACCTCAAATTGAGTCACCATGCTTGGGGCATGTAAACATTTCAAGCATAGTTTGTTTTTGTTTCAAGCTTCTGTAAAAATGAAACCAGTTTGAAGCATAGTTTATCTTTGTTTCAAGCTTGTGTAAAAATGAAACCAACTTCAAGCATAGTTTCATGATTTCATGCTTGTGTAAAAATGAAATCATTCCCATTTTACCTCTTGTGATTAACATTTTATCAGCCTATTTTTGCTAGATGAGCCTTGGTTTTCTCACTTCATTGTCACTCTCTGCTTTTCCGATCATATGCCTTCAGTTGATTGTCTTACCCACTCCTGAGGAGCCACTGCGATGAGTGGTCTTGTTATGCAGCCTCTTGAAATTTACTTGTTCTGAGTAGTTCCACCATCACCAGAACCAGTTGCTACCCTTAATACCACTCGTTCCTCCAAGAGGAGTCATCTTTTAGCTCTTTTCTGACTCTCTAAGATTGAAAAGATTACTGAATCGCTTGTCATTTTGAGCTCGTTAAATTGGCTACGAAGCGATATCTGCCGAGTATACGTTTACCCCTTTTTTGGTCTGGGATAGATTATTTATGAAAAAGGAATACCCTAGACTATCGCTACTAGGAGGTTCTCTCGAACATAGTTTTCTATCTTTTTGGATCTGAGGGACTATTTATGAAAAGAGCCTTGTTGGAGTTTTCTTTTCCACTATCTTTTCAAGCTCTCTAAACATGAAAAGATGCCAAGTTCTTCCTTTGTTAAACTCATTAAAAATTGATGACATCGGATTCCGTCATCATGACATTCCTCGAGTTCCTCCTTCTTAGGGCTCGTTAAATCTACTAGGTTGGATTTTTCCAAAGGAAAAACTTACATTGCAAGCATATGTTATCCCCTTCAAGCTTGTTTTCAAAAATAATTCAGGTACTCACCAGAAATGGTGGGGGAAAATCAAACCAATATTGTAGTCGTATTGGCAGTATGTCACTCTTGAACATGTCCCTTGTCTGGATTCGTGTCGGGTTGGGGACATCTCATCTCATTATCTGCTTGCCTCCATGGGTTTGGGTAATCTCTTCTGATCACTTATCTACTCTTTGCCACGTCACCATGACCTCCAAATACTGCCAAATCCAGTGTCATGTCGTTGATATGTTCAAGAGAAGTTTGCCTCTGCAGTTTTCAACCTCCCTCTGATTCTTTGTTGGTCTTGACTCACAAACATCATGTTCCTCCATCTCGCATCAATGATGTGGGAAACATTATGTCCCACCTTCGATCAAGGTCCCTTCTTGTCGACTTTGTCTCATTATCTAGGAAGTTGATTTAGAGACTCCCTTTAGGTACCTTGGAGCCTACATGCCTCAATGGCAGGTTCTTCGCATTCGATGCAATGTTTTCATCATTGACCTTTGATCGATTGACTCTACAGGTGTTCGACATCATATCACTATTCACATTCCATAGATTTTACCTCTTGTACCTTGAGAGCCATTTTCATTATTGGTGGTTTCTCTCGCATCTGTTAACAGTTTTCATCATTGGCTGGTAATCGGACGATGTTCTTGCATGTTCGACTTCAACTCATTTATTCGCATGCTCGAACTTGTACTTTGTGTGGGTCAAGATGGAGTGCAAGACCCTGGATTTTGTATGATGAAATCTAAGCTGCAGGTTCTTTGTGGATTATTATGACTTATTACGTGACTTTTTTGATTGGATGGTTGCGACCATACCCAAGTCTACTTGTTGATCCTTATTTTGCTAGATGGCTGCATCCATACCTTGGATCTCATTTTTTGTACACTTTATTATGGATGGCTGCACCCATACCACATATCATGTATTAGAGATATCAGTTGTATTTGTACTCACAGGTCTTCCAACGGCAATGTTTTCAGTTGAATGTGTTCTCATAAATCATTTCACCCCTTTCTCTCTCTCAGACCTCATGCTTTAGGGGGCATCTGTTACACAACATTTTTTCACCATCCCTGCAATCTGTCATCCTGTACATTGGAGGACTATTCCCATGACGTGTGAACTGTAAAATGTCTTGAAAACACCTTGGTGGCATCCTTCTACATAAGGGCAAGACTTATCCTCGAGAACATTTCCTTAGAAAATTACTAAAAACTTATTTTTGGGCATTAGCGTGAGCAGCCAGTTCATCACTCGCGTCGACCTGGGAAATTTACACTAAGCATGTGCCACCTGGTGCTCCCTCCCTATGTATTTCCCACACTAAGCCTATTTGGGAATGTTTTTTAAAAACAAAAGGCGGAAGTTTGATTTTAACAAACTTAGAATGAATCATCAAAAATAGGTTGGGTTGTTTGGCTCCGGATCTCCCTATTTAGGAAGTGGTTTTCCACCTCTCATGGAACCTTCCTAAGAGATAAGACTCTCCCCCATGGATCCTAGCCTCTCCTTCTCCCTCTATAAAAGCCTACCCTCTCTATTTACAACCTAGCTGAACATTTGGGAAGAAAACTATATCTGAGCAACTATTGAGAGCAGAGCTAAGGAGAACCCCGTAAGAGAGAGAGCCTTGTCTAAATTCCTGACAAGCTTTGCGAGACACGCTCTGCTGAAAGCCCTGCCAAAGGAAGAACATGACGTTGGAACTCGGTTGTAATCTTTCTTTCACATTTTAATATATGATCAACTATGTTATTGGTTACATCATTGTATTGCTTGTTTGCGTAATGCAATTTGATTCAATATTTTCTAACTGATTGATAGTTACGTGTTTGAATTATTACATTGTATGCTGTCATTTTTCTCTACATATGTACAGGTGTCTAGATGTGGTGAGCGAAAGGATTGTGATCTGTCAAGCTAGGGATGGGAAGCATGACTTCTTCTTCGACAACAACAACGTAGGACTTGAGGTAAGCTATCCATCGTAGCTTTGTCTTTTGTAACTAGGAATCGATATCATAGCGTGTTTTTTTTGTTGCTAGACCCACTCTAGGGCTAGTGGGATCGCCTCTATCCGCAGAGGGGATTTACCTCATCAACACGGTCAAAAAATGTTCGTCATCATTGATCATTCTAATGACTCTTTGGTGATGCTATTTTCCTGTTAATATTTTTTTTCAATAGATAACGATTTAACACCATTGTTGAGTCTTACTTATAATATTTCCAATGCCATAGTGGTTAGAGTCAGTCAATTTGTTAAGTAATTAGTGTGTATCATTTCCCTCAAGTAATTACTAGACGAATAGATTTATCCTATGAGACAACACATGATTCATATATATTAAGTTTATTATTTAGAAAATTCCCTTTAGATAAAGTTCCACTAGTGTGTGTAGGAAATATATTATTTAATATGAAAATCTATAAATTCTATTAATGAGAAATACCTAACACTCCTCAACAATCTGGGCACACCTTAAATTAATGCTTTGGCACAGAATAAAATTTCATAGCACCTCACATGTCTTGGAACATCTTGTCATGACACTGACACCCAAGCACATGGTGGCATGCCCTAGCACAACATATAACTATCCTAGCATTTTTTTGCATGCATGTAGTCCCTAACATTCCCTAGAACACCTAGGTTGCATGCATTGGCATGCATTAGCACTTGGCACACAATGCCACTTGGCATGTATTGGGGCCTATTATTAGTGTGCCTAGCATGCCAATTTTGAAAAATATAAAGTACCAACTTATTAGCCCTCTTATGTGTTCATTTACTTTCATTTTAGCTTGGTTATTCCTTTTGTTTCCTAGACACTTCTTGACACATATTTGCATACCCTGGTGCCTTGCACATCCTTAGCACCTGGGATGTATTGGAATATATTGGCACTAGCAAACATAATTAGCACACCCTGGAACTCCCTAGCACACTTTTGCACTTCTTGGCATGCCGTGATATTCCATACCATGCCTTACCAATGCTTAGCATACCTTTTGACTCCCTCCTTGGCATGACAACTAGCACTCATTAACACTGGTCCCTGGCACAAGTTCCTCATATTCATTAACTTCCATGAATTTTTACCTGGTGCTCCCTTCATATTTTTTTCGAGTACTCCTTAACACTCAACATGCATTATCACTCTCTAGCACACCTTAGCACTCTTCAACATGGCCTTCCACTTCATAACATGCACAACACTCCCTGACACATATTAGCACTTGACACGTGTTGGTGATTGGAAAGTATTAGAATGTATGGAATATGTTGAGATGAATTGGTATTATTTGGCATGGTTTAATATTAAATTTATCTGAGATCAATTGTTGGAAAGTAGATTACAAGCAACAAAGGAAGACTTGGCACTTAGAATGCACTAATAATTTGCACTTGGAACCTATTGGTGCCTAGTGTTGGTGTGCCTAGCATGCCCCTATTGGGAAAGGTAAATTTATGATTATTAACCCTCTTATGTGTTTATTTCCTTGTAGTTTAACCTTTTTCTCCATTTTTTGCCTTGCCATTCCCTAGCACGCATTGACACACCATTGCAAATCTCAGCATGCCTTATCACTTGGCACATTTTAGCATGTTTGACATGCCTTCACACTATTTGACACATCTTAGAATTTCATAGCATGCCGTGGCACTCATGTCCTCACAACTAGCCTTTACATTTTCTCATGACTTGGGGACTCAATCAAGTCCTTTGCTACTACATTTCATGTGACAATATTGGCCTACTTCAACCGCAACAACTTGACCAATTGCACCTACTACAAGTAGATTGTGCCTTGTTCACCTAAGAACTTCTTATAACTCATCTTATGCCACTAATGTCCAAGCTCAACTTGTCCCACTTAACTAGTTACCAAGACAAGGATCGCATGATCTAGCCATGACCATAAAACAACTAAGCAACATTGTTAGTATGAATCCTTTGTCGAAGTGTATGAAAAAAAGACCACTTTAGCTACGCATAACTAATAGCCCTAACATCAAATATGGCTTCCAATATCTTCAGATCTGTAGTTAGTTGATCAAGACAAGAGCTCCAAAAGCCAGATCTATGCATAGAAAGACATTAAGCAGTAAAAAGAAGGTTTTGCGCCATATATCCAATAGACAAGACAAGAAAAATTTTTGAAAGAATTTTTTGTATTAAGGGCACCTGGGAGGAAAACAAGAAGATGTTTCCAATTCTCCTCAATGGGATGGGTTCTTGGAAGTCCTCAGCACTTCAGATCTAGCATTTCTCTCTCCCGTTGGTGTAGAAAACCCAGACAAAGATAGAACTCAAAGGGAGCTCACACAGCAAATAATGGAAAATATGACAATGATAATGGCTCAAAGTCAGACCAAGAGTTTAGATCAAGAGTGATCTAATAGGCAACAAAAGGTGAAGAATGGTAGGAAAAACCCTCCTATTTATAACAAAATATTGGGTCATTCTAGATCTTGGTGCATTATTAAAATAACATTAACCAAATCTAGATCCACCTTTTATGGAATATTTTATTATATTTGTTGGAGTGAAAAAGTATTTGACTTGGGTCAAATCCCTTTATTTGTGAATAATAAATAAATAAATGATTTATTTTTCATTTTAAGGAGGTGGTTAAAATATAATCAAATAAATAATGATTTATTTAATTATTTATGGGTGATTTAGTCATATTTAACAAGGAATATTATTTAAATAAGGTTTAAATAATTATTCCTAGAAAATAATAAGATAAATAAGGATTTATCTAATTAATTTCTTTGTTTTGGGTTAAACACGACCAGGAAAATCAAACAAATATAGGTTTGTTTAATATTTCCTTTTGGGGTTTCCTGTTTAGACCATAAACAACCTAATAAATGTGTTTGACTAAGTTATTTCACATAGTGAAGGAAATTTTACTTAGGGTAAAATTGGTCTTACATGGTGTACTTGGGTCCATCTAATGATAGTAGGTTAGATGACCAAAAAATGGTGTAACAGATTGCCCCCCATCATGCGACTGTTAGGAGAAAATCGTATGACCGAAGTACGTTGTAAGAACTCAATCACCAGACATCAAAAGGGAAGTCAGAGAGAGAGATGTAAGGTAGAATAAAGTGCTAAAGAACTAGACCCTGAGGAGACGAGACTTACAGGTGCAACAAGTCTCTTTTTATGAGAGGGTACCTGTGCTAAAGGCGCCAGGGGAGGCATACCTATGCCCGCCGAGACAAAGTACAAAATAATAGTGTGTTCAGTAAACAAGGGACCGAACCATAAAGTACAACCGACATAAACATGAGCCAGATAGAAATACAATGAAGGATCCCACATACATGCTATGCCTAGGATAATAGCCAGGACTTATACAATAATATCTGAGTACATGAGATACAAATACAACCCAAATGCCCCCTGAAAATGGGGAAGGGCTCGCAAAATCTGACTGATACATGCAAATCAAAAAGGCGCCGCAAGCGGCTAAGGCCAGCATCATCAAATATATGGAGCTGCGTCAAAGGCTATAATGAAGAGGTCATCCGGGCATGTGGGGGGCTACCTGCAGGGCCACCCCCTCATGAGGGTTGAGACATCTCACACATTCCCGGGAATCACCAAGAGCTACTGCTGCATCACTGAACCATCAAGTATACGGATCTCGATCATGTTGAAAGGAGCTGGAGCTAAGAAGCAATCAAGTCAAAGGGTAGGGAGAAAACCCTTTGCCTGATCCGAGGCACCGAACAAGAGTGGAAGGTGGAACCAAGGTACACCGCCCTCTAGACTGGTCTTTTGGAATGAATGAGCTGATGTCGACAGAAGGAGGTCTGCCATAGGGGAGGCAATGAGAGATCCTCAACTAAGGTGCGAGAGAAAATAGTCGAGCGACTGACAGACTAATACCAATGATGATGGTGAAATGGAGGGGACTGAGTAGCGAATGGATGACTTCCCTTGTTAGAGCATGAAGGGCTGGAATGAAATGGCAGCGACTGACACAAGATCATGAGGGATAGGGGACAGTGGGACTAAAGGCCATAATGTGCGTCACAAGAGAGGGATCAAGCAATGAAGGATGGAGGACTATAGCGGGGTACAAAGGGACTCAGGATAGACTCCATGAATGTGATGATGACTCAACTTGGATGCTCTAAACAAGGGCGACTCGATGGTGCTGCCACACAGAAAAGAGCCCATGGGGGACCCGAAAAACATGAATACAAGATCATATCTCATGACGAAAATCGACACAAATAAAGACAAGTATGGAGGCAAAGTGGTGCCCCAAGTACAAGTATTGTAAGTGAGGAAATTCGATTTTGGGTGGAGGTGAAGTGACCCCTCTTGGAAAAAATTTGTCTTGGTGAAGTATCAAAACTAACAGATACCCATTTGAAAGCTCTGTGAGAGCTTTCCAACGGTGCAGACGGTTTTTCAAACAGAGCTACGGTATGTTCGCAGCAGGCGAAAGAAGAAACAAGGGTTCTCTTTTAATAAGGCGGTTTTCCCTCCAAATCCACTCATTTTCTAGTGTTGCTGTTGTGGAGGTAGAGAGGAGAGAAGGCCCTAAATATTGCGGTGAGCGTAGCGGACAAACCGACTGTTGGAATCGAGATCCGTCAGTTACAGGTAAGTGGCCTAACCTTAATCTTTCATTTTTATGGATTGAAAGTTCAAATTAGGGCCCAGAATCTCAGGAACAAGCCCCCTTGCATCTTTTTGGCTGGGTCGCACTTTTTGGGCCAAAATCTGCGACTTGGGACGTAGGTTTTGAGCAAAAAGGTGTGACCTATCCCAGGATTTGGCAGAAAAGTGCGACCTGGAAGATGAGGGGGTTTTAGTGCTGTTTGATGGCTGAGAGTTGGGTTTTTTTGTTTTTTTACAGTATTCCCTATCTGTAGGCAGACAAAGATGATTTTTTTGGACAGATATGGCAGATATACAGGTGAACTGGAGAGAGAGAGACCTGGGTACATTACGGGTAGAGATCCAGGCAGATCAGGGTGTACGTCGTGTGTTGTCAAGGTTTGGGGTGCTGAAGTTTTTGGAGAACCCTTTGATGAGAGCTGGAGAGGCCTTGTTGGCCCAGATTATCAGTTATTGGGATCCAGAGCATGAGGTCTTTGTAGTGCAGGGGCACAGGATCGAACTGACAGTCTGTAGAGCTATAAAAAGGGTCTCTTTCACCTCTAATTACCTCACATTAATATGTCAACCCGAGAGCGTTTTGTCATTACAAAGAGTGACTCAATCCGAGGCTCATTTGTCAAAGTAATGCTAGTAGTACAGTGCTTAAGAAATACAAGAGTAAACGGATGCTTAACTGAAATCAAATTACTTTAAAGAAATAAATCACACACTCAGAAAACTTAATAACTTATCAGTCAAGGGTTCGGTAATGATAAACCATCCCTTCAGAAACTGATGGAAAAGGAACTAAATCATAGATCACGAGCTTGGGAGCTAGATAGTGACTGCTACTGCTCACTACAGCCTTAGATCATCTCTCACAACAAACCATCAAATGCAGATAAATAGAACAGCAAAGGAAATAAAGGATTAGACCACAATTCTGAAATGGAACAGCAACTCTAAAATGGAACAGCAATTGAATACTAAGTCCCGCGGGTTATAATCAAACTCAATCTATACACTCTTTGCAATCAAAGAACATTCTATCACTCTAAATGCGAATTACACGAATCATATTAATGGAACAGCAATAACGATTAATGAATTATGGAACAATACTGATTCATTAGAAACGCACACAACCCAAACGTTAATATAACAGCTCTGTAACATAACAGTAAAGATATGCGATTAACTCTTGAAAGGATTAATAACGTAATGCGGAGTTAACACACAAGTCTGGCTGTAGAAACTTCAATGATTCAAACTTGAACAGAGCATGTAATATGAACTTGTAAAGCATATCAAATAATCAAATAGCAATAACAAACAAACCACACAGAAACGAAGCTGTAATGGTACAGAAGCAAGTGTCCTTCGGGGCCGGGCCCTTAGCCTCCAAGGATACACCGCTTTAGGTTAACGCAGATGCGAAGATGGAATAATCACCAAGCTTTCATTAATGCATTGATCAAAAATACATCGAACCAGTTCTCAACAAAGCTTAATAACCAAATCTGATGTTTTACAGAAGATTACATAAAACGTATCTTATCTCGCCATTCCCCTTAAACTAACATTACTTGTCTCTTTTTATAAAAACGATGGCGGAGATGTCCAAGCAACTAGATAAGTAAAGCAGCGATCCCTCAGGATCTTCGATCCTGAGGGATTCGCCAAACTGTTAACTCTTCATCCTGTCTTTGCTATTGCGCTGAGCTGGTGTCCTCTCCTTCTTTCCCGAGCCGATTCACTTTGATCTGTTTCCCTATGTTTGCGTTCGGTTCTCGTCCAGAGAGACAGCAATTATCTCCACTTTGTTCTTTCCTTTAGAGCGGAAACTCTTCGTTTTCTCCTTTTCCTGTATAGAAAATAACCATTATTAGTGGCTAAGTTATACACATCGATTCTCACATGTTTTGTTATAGTTCCTTATTACTTTCCAAATTCATGATACAAAAGGTTCACAAATTCTATTAAAAAGTCATTAAAGTAATCATCAAAATCATACCTTTTTAGTACTCCACACACGCCCCTGCTTACCTTGTTTCATGTCCTCATGAAAACATTGTAGTTGACATGTAATGCAGTGAGAGAGTATGCTGGAGAAGGAGCCTCATGCGGAGGCCTACAACCATGTTGAGTGATTAAATAATCAAAGAAATGACCTGCTTGCCCCTCAGGCATATCATACAGGGCCTGGTATCCATGTGCAGGATGCCAAATAATTGGAGCGCGAAATCTATACCCTAACCAAGATGACCCTGCTTTCAGAAGGCTCTGGCCATAGAGATTCAAACGGTCAGCGGCTAACTCAAAGTTCTCATACTTAAATGGTTCTCTGAGTTGGATGTGTGGATCAGAGATTCGATATCGAAATTTGGCTGCATTAATGGCCAAGTCTTTGATGGAAAAGAAATACTCTAAACCCTCTTGAATGAGTGCCTCATGCATAGGCCCTAATGTTACAATGACACCTGGAGTCCTTATGTGGTTTATATGAGCTGTCCATAACTGTACTGGGTTCCTAGGCTCAGCCCTAACTCTTAAATATAGACCATTTTCTTGACTCTGGAAGGTATCATAGGCTTTCAGCCACTTAATCTGATTAGCCCCGAATGAAATAAATGCTTGGAATTGAATATCACCAATGGAGGGACCAGGGTTCAATTCAGTCTCCTGACTTAGCACAAGGTCGTGTAAATAAAGTTCACACAACAATCTCTGGACTTTCACTTCATAATGTTTACAACAGTCTATAAAATCATTGACATTGTTGATCTGTATAGGGGTGCCTGCCTTAACAGCTTTTATTTGTAATTGTAAATATCGTTCTAATAGAAACAGAGCATAGTTTTTAGCAGGAGCCCTACATGCTAAAACATTATTATATAAAGAACACAAGTCATTCATCTGTTTGATAGTAGTATCTAGTTTACAAGTTACTTGTGTGACTTCCTCTTGTTCCTTCATCCATCCTTCAAAAACCTGTCTTTTAGATTGACTGACATCCCTTAGTTGCTGCTGCAACTCTTCATATTTTTCTAGGGGAACCGTTTGCTCTTTAAGTTGCTCCACTTCTTGTTGTGCTTGTTTCACCATCTTGTGCAAGGATTTTGTCTTTGGATCTTTCTTCCATGCATCAGTGGAGGCCGGGAGTTTTACCTGAACCTTCTTGTTATGCTGTTTGGAGTTCAGGACCCTGATTACCCCTGAGGGTGGTGCCTCTGTCTGAATTTGCTTATCATCCTTTTCTGTCTTAATCGGAACGGCAGTTGGATCCTCAGGGTTTTGGTCAGCAGGCCGTTTGTTGGCCCTCTTCTTCCTTTTTACCTTTTGGTTCTTTTTCAAAATCCTAATTTGTTGTCTGAGCTGGGTTATCGTGTTTAACAATTTAGTTCGTTCCTTCCGCAACTTCTTGATTTCCATTGTTTCATTTGAAGGAACGGCAGTCTGTCGATGGTGGACTGGATCATGACCAGTTGCTAACTCTTCCTCCTGGGGTTCTTCCTCACTGCTCTGCTCCGGCTGTTCTGGTGTATGCACCTCAACTGGTTCTAATTCTTCCTCCTGGGGTTCTTCCTCTAGATTTTCCTCTTGTGACATGGGAACAGATTGTTCCCGTTCAGTATTTGCTTCCTCTTCATCATGAATGGGCATGTTCTCTTCTTGAAGTTGGTCATGGGGATTCTCTGAACTAGAAGGTTGACCGTATTTACTCATATTGGCTAGGATGGCGGCCAAGTCATCTTCTCTTAGTAGGTCTTGTAATGGGCTATTCTCCTGCTGTCCCATTTCTTCCTCCTGTTCAGTTTCTGCTTCTTTTTCTGTTCCCGAAGGCTCGGGTACTTCTTCTTCGAGTTGCTCATCTTCAATTATTACTGGTTGGCTGGTGCTTCCCTGAAGCTGTTCCAGCCTTCCCCTTATTCGAGCCAACCGGGCTGACTTTCTGGGTTTATTTATGCTTCCTCTCATCTGAGCTAACCGAGCTGATTTCCTGGGTTCCTCTGGTTGCTCGGGTGAATCAACGACATGCTTTCGCTTTGCCGATTCTTGGTGTGTCTCTGGTTGTTGTGATGTACTAGCAACATCTTCTCTGCGTTTTGTCGGTTGTTCTGGTGGGTTTATAGAATGTCTACGTTTCGGGGATGGTTCTGTTGATCCCCCTTCAATCATTGCAATGAGCTCTTCCCAGCTACTCTGCTGCTGGGTAAGACTATGACTAACAACAAGTCGAATCAACCCGTGGTGACTAACAATTGCCTCTACGTGCTGTGCCCTTTTCATACTTTGTGCAGCATCATGCAATAACGAGTTTAAGAGTGCCGGTAAATTCACAGAGCATTTCTGTTTTAGAACAGCTAAAAGTTTAAGGTGTCGTGGTCTTACCACGTCTTTTCTTCCTTCGCAAGTAATGTAGCTCTGTACTATTCTTGCTAGCTCTGTCCAGGGTTCGCCTAGGGTCGCTGGCAGAATTCCCTTCCCTTTGATTGTCAAATGCTGGCCTTCATTCTGGAAGATGTCGATGACCTTCTGTAATCGTTCCTTTTTGAATGTCCATACCGGTCCGGTAGCTGGTAGTCCTGAGACTTCTGCAATTATGGCATCAGTGACCGCTATTCATTTCCTTCTTACTATGGAGTGGTCATCTTGTAAATTCTGCAAGAACTCCATTGCTACTGTCTCATTACCCTCCTGTAAGCGATTGAAATAGTTCAACCATCCTGCCCTTCCCAGGATTTCTCGGGCAGCAGCAGAGATCGTTAGCTGTTGAGGCTCACTACGAATTGCCTTTCCCCCCAGGATTTCGCTGTGATTTCTAAATGGAACAGCAAAAAACGTTTTCGGTTTGAAACACAGAGAGCAAGGTTTCGCGAAAGAAAACACAGAGTATGCAACAGTGCAGCAAAAACAACTTGTGCGAAAAATAAAAATAAAAATATGCCATGCCGTGAAACCATGCCAAACCGTCGTAAACTAATTGTTTTGAATGGTGAATTGACACGTAATACAGGGAATGATGAGGTTAACCTCCCCCCCCCCCGCAGTGTGATAGGCTGTCCCAGCCGGCAAATAAAGGAGCGGCACCCAGTTTGCAATCAAGTCAGAAAGGAACAGCATGTGGATTTATGCCATGTTGAAAAAGGACAACAGATTACCGAAATCGAGGCGGAGGATGGATCGCGTGTTATATAAGAGGCTACTGTGTTATGATTTGAGGCTGATGGATAGGGCATGTATCGTACTTGCCAATATTAAGCGGTCATGGTCACCTCCGTTGCCATGATTGGTAATGATAAATATTCATGCGGTGTGTAAATCGGGAAATAACATATGATTAGTGCCTAGGATATAAAAACAAAAGAGTGTTAATATCTTACCTATTGGTGTAAGCAAGGTGACTTCGATACCATTAACATTACTCTGCTGCCAACAGGTGTCCATAACCTTGGCAGAGTTGTTTTTCACCCTTGGAACCATGATCCTGTGTGTATACTTAGGAATGTTATTATGTCGGAATGTAGACCATTATGCTGGCTTGGTGACCAGTTAACCATAATGCCATTCACGAGGAAAGAGCGAAACGTGGGCAGGCCGGCTCGTGATGAGACCTCCTGTTCCAAGGTTTGTTTATTTTGATACACCTTTTGGACCATATCCCTGGTGTGGTGGCCAGAATGGGAATGCCACTTCACTTCCATCCTCATGATCATGGTAGGCTGGCTCTCAATGAGACCCCCTATCCTGCATTTGACATTTGACATGCTTTTTCTTTTTCATAGAATTCTTTTCCTTATTTATACACAAGGGGTGGTTCAGCACTCCTTAAGAGTAGGAATGGTGGAAGAAGTCTTATTATCTCAATAGGAAGATATAAACTCTTTGCTCTTATTCCCAAGTACTAATAAATTTTTTTTTTAAGGGAATTAGCATGATAAAGATAACCAATCAGGGCAAAATTAGTAAAACCATGTCAACAAAAGGTAAGTAATAAGTATGTCCTTCCAGTTGTCCTCTTATTGATGCAGAGCCTTATAGATATAGCGATTTATGATTTGCAGATTTTCGGTATGTTGTGTTTTTATATTTCATCGCACAAATACATAGTTGAAGCTTGAAGACTAGAAAGAAGACGGGCAAAAAGCATCCTCAATTTAAATCAGCAAAAGAGATCAAAAGTATGCTAATGGTGTTCCGTTGGAAAAGAGACAACGATGGATAATAGAAAAAGGAACAAAACTGCAAATGCCGTTCCTTTTGGAAAAAGGAACGGCAATCATACTATCAAACACTCAATATGCCATTCCGTTGAAAAAGGCAAAACAGAAATAAAAGAACGTTGTTTCTTTGAAGGAAAAGGAACAGTGGTAACCAAAAGGAACAGCGAGAAACGTAACAATATCGTTTTTTTTTTTTTTGAAAAAAAAAGGAACAGCAGAGATCCGAATGCTGTTCCTTTAGAAAAGGAACAGCAGAACAAGCAAAACCAATATGATAAAAAAACATACATATGCTATTAGAAGAGCAAAAATCAAACTTTGTGGGAGAAAAAGGAACAACAAAATGACAAGAATTTATTCAAATCAAATTTATGTACAAGAATCACTCAAAAACAAAAACTTTATGTACAAATTGCAAAAATAAATAGACCCTTAATGAATTACAGGTGAGGAAGATTTCTCTTCCTCTCCTAAGATCTCCAGATCAGTATCTCGGCGTAGCTGCTGGCAGAAGGATTCCCGAGTAAGTGGTTTACGGTAGAGACGGACTCGGTGGCCATTTACCTTGAATGCATATCCAGAACCGTCAATAGTGATTAGAGTAAGAGTTCCATTGTCATGTACCTTCTGGATTTCGTATGGTCCCATCCATCGAGTCTGAAGTTTTCCAGGGAAGTCCTGAAACCGAGAATCGTATAACAGAGCCCAGTCTCCCTCGTGGAAGACTTTGTTCTTAATGAGCGCATCACGCCATTTGGCTCGCTGCTGTTGAATTAATGCTGTATTTTGTAGTGCAGAGAGCCGAATTTCGTCTAATTCATTGATCTGCTGTAGTCGATTGAGTTGTGCCTCATTTAAATCTAGGCCAACTTCCTGTGCTGTACGCAGTGTTTGGATTTCGAATTCTATGGGAAAAATAGGTTGTTTTCCAAACACTAGTTGATAAGGTGAGTAACCAGTGGTGCTCCTCCATGTGGTTCGATAGGCCCAGAGTGCTTCAGGTAGTCGGGTAGCCCAATCACGCCTATGTGATGCAATGGTTTTTGTTAGGATTGATTCTATTATCTTATTGCTACTTTCTACCTGCCCATTCGCCTGTGGGTGATATGGAGTAGTGATCTTATGCTGGACATGATAATTGTTAAGTGTTGCAGCTAATTTATGCCCAACAAATGGTGGTCCTCCATCTGTAATTATTTCCCTAGGAAGGCCATAACGAACAAATAAAAGGAACAGGAACTGTATGACAGAGTCCTCTGTGGCTCTTGGTAATGCTTCTGCCTCAACCCATTTGGTGACATATTCTGTTGCCACCAAAATATATGTTTTCTGATTTGATGAAGGGTTGATGGGTCCAACGAAATCCAGAGCCCACCGCTCGAATGGTTCGATGACTAACTACGGTTTCAGAGGCATTTCATCAGCTTGACCAGGTCGTCCTGCTCGCTGGCAACTGTCACAGGCTTGGACGAACTTCTTTGCATCTTTGAAGATTGTAGGCCAGTAATATCCTGTCTGCAATACTTTATGTCTAGTCCTACGCTCAGCGAAGTGCCCCCCACATGGTCCATCATGACAGGCTTTTAGGATGTCAAATATTTCATCCTCTCTAACACATCGCCTGATATGCATGTCTGCTCCTGTGTGAAACAAATAACCTCCAATCCACGAAAATCGAGAAATTTTCTGAATAATCTGCTTACGCTCATTAGGAGTTAAATGTTTTGGTAATTTACCTACTGCAAGGTAGTTGGCAACATTAGCATACCAGGGTGTTTGAACAGCAACAGCAAACAGGTGCTCATCCGGAAATTGATCTTCCACTGCTGCTGCATCGCTTGATTTTGGTATTCTTGAAAGAAAATCGGCTACAGGGTTTTCTTTGCCAGGGCGGTCCTTGATTGTGATGTCGAATTCCTGCGATAAGATTAACCATCGAGTTACTCTGGCATTTGTGACAGGCTTATTTGCTAAATATTTTATGGCAGAATGATCTGTATACAAGATAACAGGGTAGCCTGTGATATAATGTCTAAATTTATTGACAGCATGTATTACAGCTAGAAATTCTTTTTCAGTAACAGTGTAATTCAATTCAGCGGGGGATAAATTTTTGCTGATGTAATATATAGCATATGGTTTTTTATCCTCTTCCTGCCCAAAGACTGCACCAATGGCTGTATCTGAGGCATCAGATGATATCTGGAATGGTAGGTCCCAGTTTGGTCCTCGAAGGACTGGGGCTGTGGATACAAGCTTCTTTAGATCCTCGAAAGCATGGTCACATTTTTCTGTCCAAAGAAAATCAACGTTACCAGTCAGTGCATATAAAGGAGCAGCAATGTGCGAACAATGCTCTATAAATCGTCTATAATAACCTGAAAATCCAAGAAAACTGCTTACCTCTGTTTGAGTAGTAGGAGTGGGAATAAGCAAAAGTATTTGGATTTTGGCCGGGTCTACCTGAATGCCGGCTGCTGAGACATAGTGTCCTAGGATAAGTCCTTCGGTCATCATCAAGAAACATTTTTCATTGCTTAAGCAAAGTCTAGTAACAATGCAGCGTTGTAGGACTTTCTCTAGGGTGTCTAGAGCTGGATCAAAGTCATCTCCGTATGGTGTAAAGTCATCCATGTAAACTTCAAGTCCATCATTGATTAAATCTGCAAAAATACTAAGGATAGCCCTCTGAAATGTGGCAGGAGCATTACATAAGCGAAAAGGTAAAACTCGATAGGCAAATGTTCCCCAGGGGCAAGTAAAGGTAGTTTTATCCTGGTCTTCAGGGGCAATCTGAATCTGATTGTATCCACTGAAGCCATCCGGGAAAGAAAAGAACTTCTTCCCTGCTAAAGTGTCCAATACTTGATCTATGAAAGGAAGAGGAAAATGATCTTTTTGTGTTGCCTTGTTAAGTTCCCTATAATCCACACAAATTCTCCATTTCCCATTCTTTTTTGGTACCACCACAAGTGGAGAGACCCATTTACTATCAGAGATAGGGTAGATAAAATTCACATCTAAAAGCTTCTGAAGTTCAGTTTTTACGACATCTTTTAGATGGGGATTAAGTCTCCTTTGCGGTTGACGCACAGGTCTGGCATCCTTTTCTATGTAAATGTGGTGTGTACATAACTGGGGATCGATTCCTTTCATATCAGGGTAGTCCCATGCAAATGCTTCTTGATATTTTGTTAACAGATGGATGAGCTTTGTTTCTTATTCCGGTGTGAGATTAGCATTGATGTTTAAAGTTTTCCCCGGTGCAATTTCCACAGTTTTACTATTTGCAACAGAAGTGACAGGTATTATTTGATCATGAATATCTTTCAGGGGATCTTCTTCTAATTCATTATCAAATGCTACTTTTATCATGTGACATTGTGTGCGAGGTTCAGTTTGAGTAATGAAATTATTAATGTCATCGTCTTCTGTTTGATCTTTGAAATCGAGTGCCTCTTGTATAGTTAATGGAGATCTAATGTTATCAGTAAGATATGATACGGGGTGCTTATTCGTTTTAATCATTGTGACACTTGGCTGTGCTGGAGGATATAGAACTAAATTTTTGCTATTTGGTCCTCTGGTTATGGTCATATTTCCTTGCCGACAGCCAATGTAGGCATCGGCAGTAGCGAGCCAAGGTCTACCTAAAATTAGCGGGTGTCCATCAAGTCGGGTTTTTGGATTAATTATCAGGAAATCAGTTGGATACTCCCAGGATTCTACAGAGACCATGACATCATGTAGAGTTCCCTCTGGTCTAACCACAGATCGGTCAGCCAATTCTAACAGAGTAGAGGTGGGTTCTACAGATGTAATGCCGAGCTTTTGGCAAGTCGTGGTTGTTAAAATATTAATTGCAGCCCCTAAATCAACTAAGGCATTAGGCAGGGTCTGGCCATAAATTTGAACAGTTATAATTGGATTCCCGGGGTCTTCATATTTAAGGGGTGTTTCTCTTCCCGACAATAGGTCAGATAAGGTGTCAACTACTTGGACTCTTGGATTGTTTGTTATATTCCTCCTTGGTTTCTTTATGCACAACTCTTTTATGGTTTTGGCGTATATGGGAATGTCTTGAATAGCTTGGAGGAATGGAATTTTTATGTACAAGTTTTGTAATTCTCCCAGAATGTCAAAGTCAGGGTATTGTATGGATCGAGGTATGGCTAATCGTTCTAGGAACGGAGGAGAGGATGTGGTTGCTTGATTATGAGTTTGTTGCTTATTTACATCCTCTTGTTGTGACTGATGTTCTCTGGGTAACTGATCTTCAATATGAACTATTTTATCTCCCTCAGTTTCAATTATACGCCCAGATCTTAACTGAAGGTCATTGCACTCCCTTAAGTCGGGTCCTGGTTCTGGTGATTCTATGATTTGAATAGATTGGACCTGCCTGTTGTTTGGATTGGGATCGGGTTGGGCTGGGAGTTGCGGCCTCAAGTTAGACTGGGGATTTTGTTGTAAAGTTGGCAAAGTAGGTTGAGGGAGCGGAATAGTTCCAGCTGGGTGGTACATCGGTCTTTGCCAGCTTGTCTGCCAGGGCGAACTTTGTGAAGTAGAGGGAGTCCATTGTGAAGGATACGGGCCATTTTGCCAATATGGTGGAGTGTAAGGAAAATTTGGCCAACCAGTTTGGCTTGTTTGATTCAGCCATGGATTTGAAGAAGGAAATGATTGTGGTGACCAGTTTGTAAATGGGGTTTGAGATTGATTTTGCCACATACCATATTGTTGAGCATTATACTGTGGGTTTTGAAAGAAAGAGGTTGGGTCCGGAAACATACCAGGTTGTTTTGGCTGCCATGGGCGGCGCTGGTTGATCGAATTCACTGATTCTGGTTCTTCTTATGCTTCCTTATATACCGCTTTCAATCCAGGAAGTGAGGGGCAGCTCTCCGTAAGGTGATCTTTCGTACAGATAGCGCATGTTTGGACTTTATCCAGAGGACACTCCTTGTGGCTATGTTTTTTTCTGCATCGGGGGCAGAAGATTGCCATATTCTGTTCTGCCTCCAGCTGCTTCTGTTTAGCCTGCACAATATCAAGTTGTGTAGTTAGTGTCCCCATAATATCAGTTTTAAAATTTTCTAATAAATTTCCAATTTATGCACGTGTTACTCCTTCTGCTGATACTTTGTTATCTCTTGCAAACCGATCATATTCTGCCGGTTTTATTCTTGTGCTGCCTCTCGAACTCCTGATACATAAGTCAAGGATGTCAGTAAAATTCTCCTGATAAATATCCCCTTTTCCCATAATGTTTAATGTTTCAATCCATTGTTCCTTCATGCCCCTCATTAATGCAGTTTTTAACACATTATCAGGTAAAGGTAGTGATGCATAAGGAGATCTTTGTAAATTATACTGAAAACGTTCCACATACTCCTCTAATGTTTCATTCGGTCTGGCTGTCATTTGAAATATTTCGTCTTTTAATTCTCTAGACCTACAATAATCCTGGTATTTCTTTAAGAAGGATTCTTTCATTTGATCCCAATTGTTGATAACCCTGCCACCTAGCCCCATAAACCATCTTAAAGCAGCCCCTTTCAATGTAGAGGGGAATAATTTCATTTTTTGGGGATCGGTGGTGTAATCGTACCCCCGACATAACACATCGAATTCGAATAGGAATGCATCTGGATCTTCTGATGTGAGTCCGTGAAATGTAGGGATATGCTGAAGAGGGATAGCTTTCATGGGTGCATTTGCTGCAGAATCCACTATAGGATATTGTAATGTAGAGGTTTGAGTGTTTGGCTGGTTTTGAGCGTTTGGTTGGTTTTGAGCCATGGGATTGAATATATGCCAGTAACCTTCTGGGATATCTAAGAGGGTATTCCTAGGTTGGGTGGGAACAGTTTTGACAGGGATCTTTTTAATAGCGCTTCCTTTATCTGGAATAATGGGAATACCAGGTGTTTGAGGAGATTGAATCTCTTCAACAATGACTTTCGCAGCACTCCCCTTATCTGGGCTATCTAATGATTGATTTGTTTCAAGAGGAGATTTTGGTTCCTTGGTTTCCCCTGTTTCTCCTTCTCCTTCGCAAAAGTTGCTAGAGTTCCCTTCCTGCAATAATTCTGGAGTGGAATTTTCAACTTCTTGAAAGTCCTGCTCCTCAGTTTGGCTATGCACCTAAGCACAGGCTACAGATGGTGATCCTGTGGCCTGAAGGGAACTAGTAGGCGGTTTAGAAGTGTTTTTCTTGAAGCCTACTGATGGCTGAGAATCTGTTTTCTTATAGATTTCGTCTATGAAGGTCGTTCGGCCAAGGGTCACCGGCCCCTTAGCTTTTTCAGGTTTGAATGGAGGTTTGATATTCTTTTCCGGTCTTTTCTGCTTAGTCATGCACTCAAAAAAATAAACTACCAACTTCTATTCAAACAAGCAAAAACAAATCTGTTAGGAAAGCGGATAATGAGCAGGTCTTTTACATGCTCTGCACGTAGGTTCTTACCTTCCGTTTTTAGGATCCAACTCTTCCCTAGCAGGCTTGTACACCACTCTGAAAAAGACAAATGGCTTCACTCTTTCCCCGGCAACGGCGCAAAAATGTAGAGCTATAAAAAGGGTCTCTTTCACCTCTAATTACCTCACATTAATATGTCAACCCGAGAGCGTTTTGTCATTACAAAGAGTGACTCAATCCGAGGCTCATTTGTCAGAGTAATGCTAGTAGTACAGTGCTTAAGAAATAAAAGAGTAAACGGATGCTTAACTGAAATCAAATTACTTTAAGGAAATAAATCACACACTCAGAAAACTCAATAACTTATCAGTCAAGGGTTCGGCAATGATAACCCATCCCTTCAGAAACTGATGGAAAAGGAACTAGAGCATAGATCACGAGCCTGGGAGCTAGACAGTGACTGCTACTTCTCACTACAGCCTTAGATCATCTCTCACAACAAACCAACAACTGCAAGTAAATGGAACAGCAAAGCGAATAAAGGATTAAACAGTAATTCTGAAATGGAACAGCAACTCTAGAATGGAACAACAATTGAATAACTAAGTCCCGCGGGTTATAACCAAACTCAAGCTATACACTCTTTGCAATCAAAGAACATTCTATCACTCTAAAGGCGATTCACACAGATCACACTAATGGAACAGCAATAACAATGAATGAATTATAGAACAGTACTGATAAATTAGGAACGCACACCACACGAATGTTTTAGTATAACAGCTCTGTAATATAACAGTAAGAATGTGCGATTAACTCTTGAAAGGATAAATAACTTGATGCAGAGTCAACATACAATTCTATCTGTAGAAACCTCAATGATTCAAACTTGAACAGATCATATAATATGAACTTGTAAAGCACATCAATTTATCAAATAACAATAATAAACAAACCACACAGAAGTGAAGCTGTAATGGTACAGAAGCAAGTGTCCTTCGGGGCCGGGCCCTTAGCCTCCAAGGATACACCGCTTTAAGCTAATGCAGACGCGAAGATGGAATAATCACCAAGCCTTTATTAATGCATCGATTAAAAAATACATCAAACCAGTCTTCAACAAAACTTAATAACCAAATCTGATGTTTTACAGAAGATTACATAAAACGTATCCTATCTCGCTATCATATATCTCTATCAAGCTAACAGTGCTGTCTTTATATAAAAACGATGGCGGAGATGTCCAAGCGACTAGATAAATAAAGCAGCGATCCCTCAGGATCTTCGATCCTGAGGGATTCGCCAAACTGTTAACTCTTCATCCTGTCTTTGCTGTTGCGCTGAGCTGGTGTCCTCTCCTTCTTTCTCGAGCCGATTTACTTTGATCTGTTTCCCTATGTTTGCGTTCGGTTCTCGTCCAGAGAGACAGCAATTATCTCCACTTTGTCCTTTCCTTTGGAGCGGCAACTCTTCGTTTTCTCCTTTTCCTGTATAGAAAGTCACCATTATCAGTGGCTAAGTTATACACATCGATTCTCACATGTTTTGTTATAGTTCCTTATTACTTTCCAAATTCATGATACAAAAGGTTCACAAATTCTATTAAAAAGTCATTAAAGTAATCATCAAAATCATACCTTTTTAGTACTCCACACAGTCCAGGATGTGTATTTCCTGACAGGTCTCCCGCCACATGGGATGGTGGGAAATACGCAACCAGTGTTACCACGGGGGCGGAAAATCATGGAGTTTGTGGAGCGGGATTGTCGACCGGGTCTCCAAGCCAAAGGGACGCGGATACCAATCGGGGACCTAGAGAGATTGGAGACCTGGGCAATGGCCGCAGCGGTGCTGCGGATCTTGGGAAACCAGACATTCCATCACATCACTGGGAGGCAGATGATGATTGTAGAGAGTGTGTTGAGTGGGACCTACTATGGGTGGGCCCAAATTATGTTGGTGTCGTTAAAACGACAGATGTCGCTTTGCAAGCGGCAAGTGAACCACGATTGCTTGTATGGTACTTTATTATGTTCTCTATTTTTTGAGAAGATCCCGACCTTACGACCTCGTATACAGCTCTCATATGGGGGCCCGAGAGAGCCCAGGATGCACTGGTGGGGGCGACTACTATGTAGAGGAGGAGGAGGGGCGGTCGGACGGGTGTTTCGACCTGAGTTCTTTTCCCATTGGGATCAGATTCCGTTATACATCGATGACTATCCCTATAGTGGGATGAGTTATTGTGGGGATCCGGACCTACCACTTCCGCCTGGTCGAGTATGGGGACCCGATGGTAAGTGATAAGTAACTATTATTTTTTGGGCATGTTAAAGTTAATGAATAGTAGATAGGGTACTGATTCATGTACTTTTGGTATGCAGATATAGCTCCAGTAAAACTGGCCGGATATATGGGACGACTGGCAGCATCTGGAGCTGTCAGTCTGAGTGGGTCGAGAGCAGCACATAAAGAGGATGCGGCCACCCTTCTGGAGGACATCCGCCGTAGATGAAAAAGGTTGCTGACCGGAGTGTTAGAGCGCGGGTGGCAAGACTTAGACGACCAATACATAGAGCCATGTATTGGTCTACCCTCAGAATGGCGAGGTGTCATGCGGCGCATGGCGATGGCCGGTCAAGGGAGACGTGATCTATAGGCTGCAGGAGTGTAGCCATTGGCTCGGGATCCGCCAGATAGTGATTAGGTGTGGGGTAGGTGGTGCCCCCTAGTGTGTATGTAGGGGCAGGTGGTGCCCCCAGTTTTGAGTTTTCTGTAACATGCTATGGGCATGTCAAATGTATCAGAGTAGATGGACTCTAAAACACATGTTTTGTGACACATATTATGGATATGCATCTTTTTTAATGATTATGAATGTTATTGTCATGTATGAAATGCGTGTGATAAATGCCAATCTAGAACATGGTTTGCAATACTATCTACATAGTGATTCTATTCTCGAGGTACATGGTTGAAAGTTATGGTTTCAAATTCACGTATCAAGAGTGTCACTCGTAAATATCATCTAAACAGCACAGGATTATGCACACGATAGACACCATTTAGTTGCATGACAAGAAGTAGGGAATCTAAACGAACATGCAGATGGAGGATGCGATGAAAGAGGGCATCGGCTAAGAGACCACGCACTGCATCATATTCGGCCTGATTGTTGGTGGCAGTACCAATGCAGACCCCGTTTGAGAGCACAAGGGCATGCAAGGGGGTGAAAATGGCCCAACCTGCCGAGGCTAGATTCCGGGAGTAACGACTTGCACCATCGGCGTAACCGATATAGGGTGGGGATGGGAGGTCCTGCGGAATAGTGTTACAAGACAACAAATGGGGGCAGAAGGGACAATGACGGCAGTGTGAGTGTACAGAAGACATCGAGCGACAACTGCGGGAGGGAGTGCAATGAGCAGGATGGCTATGACTCATATACAAACTAGAGGGTGGTATATGAGGGCTATAGGAGGTATGGTGGGGACTCGGGCTGTGAAGGTCAACAGAGATATGGGTGGAGTTATCTCGTGTATGGGCGGAAAAGAGGGGGTCAAGGGTGGAAAAGGTTCCCAAGTGGGCATCCAGACGGGAAAAGAGGGGATGAAGAGTGGAAGGGACATCACATGATGCGGAAAAGTTACCTAAATCATCTGTGGGGGAAGAAAGGCTCACATACGGATCGTCACGGGGAATGACAAAAGAACAGGGAAATAAATGGTTAAAAGATGGGGAGCCCAGGGTGGTTGCTGAAGGGGGGTCAAGCGAAAAAACAAGGGAGGATTCAAGGGGAATTTGCTCCAAGGGTCTCACAGAGGATGATAGGTAAAGAATGGTGGCAGTAGACTCCGTCATTTGGACATCAGGGGGGGGAATGTCGATGGGAGCTGGGGGATCCTCAAGCTGACCCGAAGCATACTGTGTGAGGATGGGAGAGGCGGACTGATTTTTTTCAACCTCATACTCACGGACTACTTCTAAAGAGGCGCGGTAATGCGTTAGGTGAGGAAAATGGTGGGAATAATGGCCATGGACATCGCACAAAGCACAGGGTTTGCTGGTGTGAATAGTTTTGGGGTTCTTGGTTACGGACGAGGACGAGAGAGAGTGGTCAGGGATCGTAGACTCAGGGAATGTGACTTTAACCATGGGTTGAATGCAGGGAAATTCGGGACAAGTATGGGTGGCATGACCGACGACATCACACAAGGCGCAGGGCTTTGTGGGCGGAGGAGGAGTTGGGTCAGTCGGGGTGACCTTGTCTTTGGATGCTCCCTTGCGAGCTTTGCCTTTCTTTCTTGGAGCTGTCACCACAGGGGTAGGGTCCTGGGGAGGTGCGGGGGGCATGGTGGCAATGGAGGAAGCGAGGGGGACCGATTGAACCTGTGTCAAAGCGAGATAGGGTTTGGGGTGACCAGGTGGGGTAGCGGCTGGAGGGTCAAGGTACCATATGGGTATGCCCAGGGTTAGGTTAGGGAGAGAGAGGGTGGCCATGACAGGGACCATATAGACTCTGGGAGGGGGAGCCAGGAAAGGTATCTGACCAGCGGGATAATGACCAGGAGGGATGGCTCCGAGCTGATTGAGGCCTGGGGAACCGACCTGGGAGGATAGAGGGGTTCAGGGATACCAGTTGTAGGAGAAGGGCCAGAAGGAGGAGGTCCGGCTGGCGGAGATGAATCGCTAGGAGTGGGTTGCGGTGGGCGAGGTTGAGTCTGAGGTTGCCGAATAGCCGAAGCGGGTCGTTTAAGGGCGGCCCGAGATGATTGCATCATGCAAACATTCGATAAGCTGGGATCAGAGATATGAGGAGGGGGAGACTAGGAAAAGTTCCAAGCAGGGAGGAATCTTTGTAGACGCCGGGGGAGACACTGGTCAAGGAATCGACGGTTTGCTTATTGGCTACAGAAGATATGGTCATCTTCGGGGAGGTCTTAGATGGTGGCTCATGGTAAGTCAACTGATCGATGGTGACTATCTTCCCATTGTGAGGAAAAGACATCTTGCGAAAAACCGCGGATGGTACAGCAGACATGGCATAGGTGTAGCTTCACCCCAATAGAATGTTGTAGTATAGAGGGGCGTCAATGACTTTGACATCAACGCAAACGGTCTTGCCGGCAAGGGTGATAGAAAAATTATGGAAAAGGCCAATGGGCTGGGAGGCGTTTCCATCCCACGCTCGAAGGGTGATCATGGAAGGGGCCAACTCAAGAGATCCGAGTTGCTTCCAAACCGAAGCGGAAATCACACAGGTGGATGCCCCCTCATCAATTATACACCGAGAAACGTTGGCATTCCAGATTTTGACTGGGATTTGGAAGGCGACGGAAGCAGGAAGAGGAGGATGGTTGGATTGATGAGCGTCGAAAATAATCATTTGGTCATCGGCAGGATCTACAGCGCCCACGGAAGATAGCAGAGTCTTCCTTTGGGAAGGGCATGATTGGAGGAGTTCCAATGTGGAAATGGCAGCAGGAGATTGTGCCAAATCATCTACTATGCTATACGCATGAGCAGCTCGACCAGGAGCAGCATTTCGACGAAATGGTCCCTTAGGAATCTTGGTATGAACCTCAACTTTGGGTTGAGGGATATGTAAGGGGCCATTGGATGTTGAAAGAGAGTCTGTAGAACCTGAGGAAGGGGACTCGGGGGCAGACTGAGCGGGAGGCTTGGGGTATTGGCGAGACTGAGTTTGAAGGTGAAGGTCGACGGTTGGGGATGGATCAGAGTTCATCATGAGGATCTAGTAATCAGAGGAACCAGAAGGGGAAGGTTGAGTGGCGACCTGTCCGTCAGGTGGTTAGGCAACCACGAATCCTTGTTGGGGGAAAGGATCGGTAAACACAGCCGGTTGGGTAGTGGCCACATTAGGGGGAGCATGAGGGGAGGCATGTTGTCCTCGCAATGTGGCTTGAGACTCCCACATCTGCCGCATCTGTGGTAAGAGGGGACAATCGTGGGTGTAATGACCGCAAACACTGCAACATGAACAAGGCTTATTGGTGCAAAGAGGCCTGTCCTGCTTGGGCTGAGTTCCCTGTTGCTGGTTAGCAGTGTTAGAGTCAGTACCTTCAGGATTGGGTCCATGCATACCAGGGGAGGATTGATTTGGGTTGCCTCTCCGCCTTCTTTGAGAAGGGGGATTAGTCGCGCCTTGCTGTGCAAAGACTTGCCCTGGAGGGGGCTGTAGGTGCTGTTGTGGGGGCGGAGGAGGCAGGGGAGGTGGAAGCGTATATGCTGGAAGAGCTGGCACACCAGGCTGCGGATAAGGATAATGGTTAGTTTGGGAAACATTTAGTTAATCAGGAGGTTGGGAAAAAGGATGAGGAATGTCGTATCCTGGATACATGCTACCTGGAGGGGGAAAAGTGCTAGAGGTGTTGGCCCCTCCTGGAGGGAGACCATAGCCCATAGGAGGTTGATCATACGGATTAGAAAGGGCTCCAAAGATACCGTCGGCGGAATGAGATGCCCCCGGGGTGTTAGCGCCACCGGGCCTGGGGAGGTCAGGAAGGACGGTATAAACATAACTAGACTGAGCGTAGATCAGGTCATATTTCAAGGCTATTTGGAAGGCGGCTTCTTCGGTTTGAGGGAAATGGGAGGTGACATCTTTGCCAATGGGAGCTAAGAGAGTGCGAAGGAACCAGTCCATATAAACCCGATCTTCAAATGGTGGAGCTCGACATAAGCTCCTTCTTCTCCGTCATTCCTGGACATGAGTGGAAAGGCGGGTTGAAGAGGATTGACGGAAAGAATTCAAAAGCTTTGTACCAGTGTCATATCAGAGGGGGAGCTAGAAATAAGATAAAAAGGCTTGGGAAATGGTCGCAAAGGTGGTATGGGAAGAGGTGGTCTGATCAGCATACCATTTAGAAGCTTTGCCTGTGAGCGTGCATTGGAACAACCAAAGACGGACGGAGTCATCGGTAATGGAATTGGAGGAACACCACATGTGGAAAGATCGGATATGGTTGGTTGGATCGTCTCTAGCAAGGCCTTCGAACTTGGGAATGTCGAAGGGGAGCTTGGTCGGCATAGCAGGCCAACCAACATCATGGCAGATAGGGTCATTGATCAATTGATTGAAATCGGGGAGGCTAAGGCCTGCCATGTAAGGGAGCAAGGGTGCAGCCGAGGTAGTTCCTATGGCGGTTCCGCTAGTAGTAGTTCCGGCATTAGGGCCGGGATTACCGCTAGTGTTAGGCCCTGGAATAGACATAGTGAAGGTGATAGGGGGAGAACCAGAAGTAAAAGGAGAACCCAATGAATCAGAAGAGGAGTTGGAATGCGGACTCGGAGGAGGACTGGCTCGACGACGGCGGGATAGATCAGGTCGACCGACCGGAAACTGAGGGTGAAGGCCAAGAAATATCCGGGAGGCACGCCTTGGGGGTGAAATGATGACAACACAATCATGGCACGAGGGGAAGAAGAATGACCGACAAAGGCAGGGAGGTGCAGAATCAAGTGATTACAATGTTGAAACAAGGGAAAAAAGGTGCAGTGTCAATTGATTTTAAAGTCTTTGCCTGGCGGTGTAAACCAGGCTCTTCTTCGCTTAGGGTGAGTGTGTGGCGTGCGTTAATTTTAATTTTTAAACCCTTTTCATTTTGAGAGCAAGAGAAAAAGTGTGCTGCGTAACTAAAAATAATGCTGCAAAAACATTATATAATGCTTAAATAACAGAAAATTAATAGCTACTAGTGCATCGATTCAACCCAAAAAGGCGGGTCTCTCAAAACTAATCTAAAAGAGGGAAAAATATAGTCAAAACACACTAAAAAGAGGCCAATAGATCTAGGGTCAAAAGGGACAGGGATCTAAAGGAGAAAGCTTCTGAAAAGAGGTGCAGATCACAGCCAACAGGCAGAGGCAAGGTGGCTGGAAAAAAGGAGGAAATCAGCAAAAAGCAGAAAGGATAGGGAGGAGGTCCTAAAGGGAGGTCCAAAAAAAACTACAAGAGGTGGTTTGAAAGGAAGAAGAGTTGATTTAAAGGGATCTGAGAAATGAGGTATCATATTTGAAAAAGGGAAGGCTAAAACTCTGAAAAATCAGACACCTGAAACAGCTAAAACTCTTCCACCAAAAGTGGA
The DNA here is from genome assembly GCA_034641835.2 of Pinus albicaulis. Taxonomy (NCBI): domain Eukaryota; kingdom Viridiplantae; phylum Streptophyta; class Pinopsida; order Pinales; family Pinaceae; genus Pinus; species Pinus albicaulis. The sequence goes on from CM076577.1 coordinate 820,746,273, forward strand.
GGGTACTGAAGCCCTAGGGGACTAGGTTCCCACTTATATGAGCAAAACAGATCAGAAATAGGTCCAAACAGGCGGAGACAGAGGCTAGAAAACCCTGACAGAAGCTTCAGTAAAACCCAGAAAAATTACAGAAAAATAGCAGAAAAAAGCACAGGTCGCAGGGTCTGACCTGTTTTCCCGTTCAGGTCACAGAAAAGGGGCTAAAAAGTGCAACCTAGAGTCCAGGTCACAGTTTTTGGGCTGAAAAGTGCGACCTCCAACTCCAATTGTCCCGGCGGCAGATTTGCGGAAAAGTTGCCGTCTCAGTTGCGGCTGATGTCTCTCACCTGCGCAATAGGGCCATAAACACGCGGAAGTCAGAAATTTTAATGTTTTAGGGTTTTATAGGTGAAAAAAAACATGCAAATAGGAAAAAAAAAAGCCGAAAAGAAACCCTAGGGTCTGAAGTAGCTGGATATGCAGGAATATGAAAAACGACAACGGTCATAATTGAAAACCCGTGTGGAGTCGCCAATTGTTAGTATGAATCCTTTGTCAAAGTGTACGAAAAAAATACCACTTTAGCTACGCATAACTAATAGCTCTAACATCAAATATGGCTGCCAATATCTTCAGATCTGTAGTTAGTTGATCAAGACAAGAGCTGCAAAAACCAGATCTATGCATAGAAAGAAATTAATTAGTAAAAATAAGGTTTTGCTCCATATATCCAATAGACAAGACAAGAACAATTTTGAAAGAATTTTTTGTATTAAGGGCACTTGGGAGGAAAACAAGAAGATGTTTCCAATTCTCCTCAATGGGATGGGTTCTTGGAAGTCCTCAGCACTTCAGATCTAGCATTTCTCTCTCCTGTTGGTGTAGAAAACCCAGACAAAGATAGAACTCAAAGGGAGCTCACACAACAAATAATGGAAAATATGACAATGATAATGGCTCAAATTCAAACCAAGAGTTTAGATCCAGAGTGATCTAATAGGCAACAAAAGGTGAAGAATGGTAGGAAAAACCCTCCTATTTATAACAAAATATTGGGTCATTCTAGGTCTTGGTGCATGATCAAAATAACATTAACCAAATCTAGATCCACCTTTTATGGAATATTTTATTATATTTGTTGGAGGGAAAAAGTATTTGACTTGGGTCAAATCCCTTTATTTGTGAATAATAAATAAATAAATGATTTATTTATCATTTTAAGAAAGTGGTTGAAGGATAATCAAATAAATAATGATTTATTTAATTATTTATGGGTGATTTAGTCATATTTAACAAGGAATATTATTTAAATAAGATTTAAATAATTATTCCTACAAAATAATAAGATAAATAAAGATTTATCTAATTAATTTCTTTGTTTTGGGTTAAACATGACCAGGAAAATCAAACAAATATAGGTTTGTTTAATATTTCCTTTTGGGGTTTCCTGTTTAGACCATAAACAACCTAATAAATGTGTTTTATTAAGTTATTTCACATAGTGAAGGCAATTTTACTTAGGGTAAAATTGGTCTTACATGGTGTACTTGGGTCCATCTAATGATAGTAGGTTAGATGACCAAAAAATGGTGTAACAAACATAGCTTACAAAAGAAATATTTCATATGTATGTTCGGTTCATATAAACAATAGAACATTAACTGAGAGTTTTGCAAGAACCACAAAATGGACAATCCACACAATATATAAGTTGACACAATTTGAGTGCCTCAAAGCTTACACAAAACAATGTACAATATGCAAATATCTAGAATAGTTTAAAACATGAGCATGTAGCCAAAGTGTGCCACATCCCGTTTAAAAAAAATAGCTAAAGGCAAAAAAATGTTGTGTGTAGCACAAAGTGATTTCCCTTTGTCTAAAACTGCTATGTCAAGCCTTTTATATCAATCGTAGGCTTGCCTCCTGTAAATCCTATTTTGAACATCTCCTAACACACTTATTCCTTAGCACATTTGAATTCACTAACACTCCCTGGCACACACTTGTATTTGTTCCTTTCCATGAGTATTGACCTAGTTATCCCTTGATATTCTCTGACACTCCCTAACACCCTAATTGAACATGCATTGACATTGTTTGAAATGTGTTAGCATGCCTTTTAATTCCTATTCATGCCCTGACCGTCCCTAGCTATCATGCCAAAACAACTACACTTACTTAATTTGCCACTTGGTAACCCAGCCAAGTCCTCACCTGATTACAAGAGCTTGACCAAGTTATAGTTACTACAACTAGACTATGTTGTTGAATTGTGTAGCTTGGTAGGTAATCCACAAAACTAATGAGATTAGTTTGTGTGAGTTTGGTCATAAAAGGCTTTGTGGGCAAAGAAGCCAAACAAAGGTATTTTGGACCCAAGATGGGGTTTATAATCTAAAAGAAAATTAAAAAGGGAAATTAACATTTCCTAAGGCCTAAGTGGATAAAACCCGTAAGTTCTAGAGGTTTCCTTAGATGTCTAGGAAAAACCATTTAAGGAGGCCATATGATGAAGGAAAGAACATAAAGTGAGAAGGAGCTCATTCGATCAAAGGGGAAAAGAGAGATGTAGTCCTAAAGAGGCCATGATCATTAACATGTCGAGCATTCACTAAGATTCCTGGGTATGATTTGGCATGGTTTAATAATAAAGTTATTTGAGATCAATTATTGGAAAGTAGCAGAGAAGTAACAGAGGATAATCTGGCACTTAGAATGCACTAAAACTTTTCACTTGACACTTATTTCCACCTATCGTTGGTGTGCATAGCATGCCCCTCCTTGAAAATATAAATTAATGGCTTATTAACCCTATGATGTGTTCATTTCCTTTTATTTTAACTTTTTTCTCCTATTTTTTGCCTTGATAGTGTCTGACACCTATTTTCACACCTTTTCACATCTTTTCATGCCTTATCACATTACACATCTTAGCATCTTTGACATGCCTTCAAACTATTTGGCACATGCTAGCATTCCCTAACATGCTTTGGCTCTCATGCCCTCACAACTAGCCCTACATTTTTTCATGACTTGGGAACCCAATCAAATCCTTAGCTACTGCAGTTCATGTGATGTTGGTCTACTTCAGCCCATGTAAAATCTTGATCAATTGGACCTACTACAAGTATATTGTGCCTTGTTCGCCTAAGAACTGCCTATACCTCATCTTAGGAAACTCACACCCAAGATGGACTTTACCCACTTAAGAACTTACCAAGACAATGATCGCATCTATCCATGGCCATAAAAAAACCAAGCAACATAGCTTACATAGGCAATATTTAACATGTATGTCTAGTTCATATAAACAATAGAGAATTAACTGAGAATTTTACAGAACCAACTGATACACAAGACACACAATATATAATTCGGCACAAGCAAAGTGCCCCAAAACCTATACACAACAATGTAAAATTTGCAATTGTCTAAAATAGTTTAAAACATGACCATTCATATAAAGTGTGCCACATGTCATATAAAAATAATATATAAAGGAAAAATAGTAATGTGCCCAACACAAATTCTCCCTTTTTCTAAAAATACTTTGTTGAACCCCTTATCACAATCGTAGGCTTGCCTCTTGCAAATCATATTATGAACTTATTTTAACACACTTCATCCTTGGAAAACTTTAATTCAATAACACTCCCTGGCACGCACTATTATTTTTTCATTTCCATGCATTTTGACCTAGTTCTCCCTTGTGATGCCTCGACACTCCTTAACACTCCTCAACATTAATTAACATTATCTAGCATGTGTACTTAACATGCCTTTTAATTCCTTGGCATGCCCTAACCCTCCCTGTTTATCATGCCCTCACAACTACCCTTACTTAATTTTCAACTTGGGAACCCAACCGAGTCCTTGATTGACTATAGGATCTGGACCAAGTTATGATTACTACAACTAGACTATGTTGTTGAATTTTGTATCTTGGGAGGTAATCCAAAATCCTAGTGAGATGGGTTTGTGTAAGTTTTGCCACAAAAGGATTTGTGGGAAAATAATGCAAGAGAAGGGGCCTTGGACCCGAGATGGAGTTTAAAATCTAAAAGAAAAATAAAAAGAAAAAATAATATTTCCTAAGGTCTAAGTGGATAAATTTTGTAAGTTCTAGAGCGTTATTAAAAGGCCTAGATAGGAAAATATATTTAAGGAGGCCATAGTATGAAGGAAAGAACATCAAGTGAGAAGGAGCTCATTTGATCAAGGAGGCCAAGAGAGATGTATTGCTAAAGTAGGTCGAGTTATAGGGTTGAGTAAGCGTTGCTAAAGGGAGGCCATGATCATCCAGCAAGAGTAAGATCATTATGTGAGGGTTCACAAGAATGTCACATACCTTAATGGGTTAAACATAGGAAGTAGGATGGCATATTCTTGGTTATACTATGGCAGATCAAGCTCAAGAGATGTGGCCCATGAGAATTGTGGCATGTAATTTCAGTGGTGTTTATGTGTCAAGGCCGTATAAAATTTTGAAATAGTAGAGAGGGTTGAGACCCTACCTTGTGGTGGTTAGTAGGTTTCAAGGTCTATGATAAATACCAACACAAATGGAAGAGGGTATGCACTAGAATCTTGGGCCACAACAAAATTATTCACAGGTGTAATATTGACTGAGTTAACCATAGTTTGAGGGTCGTAGAGATCTAAAATTTAGACCAAGATTCAGTCAAAGAAATGCCCAGAATCTATGGATACATATGACTTAGGCCAAGTCTCTTATGGAGGAAAGAGTTGTTTTTATTTATATGGGTGGATAGGGTGTGTTCTAAAGCAATTAGAATAGAAGTATAATTCCCTATTTAGGGAGGCTTCCTAGCATGTTCAATCCATAAGGCTTGTCATTAAGACCGTGACAAATATGCATAGAAGAAGAGGGGTTGTGAGTATTAATGGATGGTTTCTGACCCTAGTTCAATCATCTAAAAATTATTAGAAGGATGATAAGATGAGTAGTTCATATTTGTTCATATATTGGACAAAAAATAAATTGGTACACAAGAATAGTGATTTTGAGAGGACTCAAATCACTATTAGGTGGCATATTTGAAGAGCCCTAGATGAGGGCAATGTTGTGGGCACTAGATCAGTAAAAGAATTGACTATGGTTGGGGAAATTGATGGCATCCCAAGTACAGTTGGAGGGTTGTTAGGTGATTTTCAAATAAGAGCTCTAAATCTTGTACTTGTGAAGGAAAACAAGACTGGTAGAAGGGTACGTGTATTGGGCCTAATTAAATGCATACTTTGAACGAGTAAAGTAGCAGTCAAGTGGGCTAGCCAACTAGACCTAGTTTGTTTTGTTGCAGAGGATTGTGTAATTGAGAAGAAGGGAAAAATCCATATCCATAAACTTGTCATCTTGGAGAAACAGATGGAAAAAGTGGGCAAACCAAATAGTTTTGAACAACTGAACGAAAACCCTAAGTGTTTCAGACCTTAAAGGAAAAAAAGGTAGATAAATGGAAACAAAATTTTAGCTGAGTTCAAAAACCTAAAGAAGTTATGTTCATTAATAGAGGTAGATTGAGGAGTTGCATAATGAGAGGCAAGAGGACTTGCCAGATGTGTTTAATACATGTGGATTGAAATGGATATGTGTGGCCACCACAAAAAAGTGGGTCAATTGTTGTCTTGTTCAAGGTATATTGGTTATAAAAGGACCAACACCAAGCTCTAGTTGTATTCCTTGTACAGTGTGATTTTAAAGGGCCATGATCACTGGTACAAGAGCTCTAGCCTATTCTATTATAGTTTGTAATTTAATGAAGAACCACCTGAAAAAGTTAAAAAATTTCATGTGCAATATTTGAGTATCTGATGTGTGTAGATTTCATTGTGCCAAGTATATGTGTTGTGGCACTTTAGTGTGTTTTCATCAAAGATTCTACGACCAAACCCAAATTTTCATGTGTCATGGAAATTCAGCATATACCTTGTTCATCTAAGAACTACATGTAACTCATCTTAGACTACTCATGTCCAATCTCATCTAATCCCTCTTAACAAGTTACCAAGACAAGGCTCATCACATCCAACTGTTGTCGTAAAACAACTAAGCAACACAGTTTACATCTTGACATGCCATAACACTTGACATGTCTTAAATTCCTTAGCATTATGTGGCATGTGTTAGCATCCTCTACATTCCTTCACATGATTTTATACTCCCTAACACACCCTAGCACTTACTGACATGCCTTGTTAATTTAACATACCTTGGCATTGCCTAGTATATAACCCTGTCACTCCCTCCTTAACATACCTAGGACTCATTGACGCTCCCTATCGCACACTCATATTCGTTCATTTCCATGCATTTTGATCTAGTGCTTCCTTGTGTTTACCTGACACTCCCTACCCCTCCCTAACATGCATTGGCACACCCTAACACCTAGAGCATATTGGCATGCTGCCCTAGCACTCTAGAATTCCTTGGAACTACTTAGCATACATTGTCACTCTTTCCTTGGCACACCTAGATCTCATTGAAAATCCTAGTCACAAACTCTTATTCATTCATTTCCATGCATTTTTACCTAGTTCTCCCTTGTGTTTCCATAGCATTCCTTAACACTCATTGGCACGTGTTGGTACACCCTAGCACCTAGGACATCTCAGCATGCCGCCCTAGCCTCTAGCATGCCTTAACATTACCTAGCATACCTTGCCACTCCCTCCTTATTAGACCTGGAACTCAGTGACACTTCCAATCACAAACTCTTATTTTTTCATTTGAATTTGGATGAAGTGCTCCCTTTTGCTTCCCTCGCACTCCTAGTTAACACTTCGTTGCACATGTTGGCACATCTTAGCCGCATGCTTCCCTAACACTCTAGCACTCATTAGAACTACCAAGCATGCCTTTTCACTCCTCCTTAGCACACATGGAGCTCATTTAAACTCATTTTCACACACTCTTATTCATTAATTTCCATACATTATGATATAGTGTTCCTTTGTGTTTCTCTAGCACTCCCTAACACTCCTTGGCACACATTGTCACACCCTAGAACTTGGCACATCTTGGCATGCTTCCCTAGCACTCTATCATGCCTTGGAATTTCCTATAATAACTTTCCACTCCCTCCTTAGCACACCTAGAACTTTGTAACACTCCCTACGACACACTCTTATTCATTCATTTCCATGCAATTGAAACTAGTCCTCCATTTAGTTTCCCTAGGAATCCCTAGCATGCGTTGGTGCCAAACCCTAGCACCTAGCACTTATTGGAATGCCTAACATTACTTAGAAATTTACAACATGTGTTAGAACTTCTTTGGATTCCTTGCACACCTTGGAACTCCCTAGTTTTCATTCCCTCATATTAGATAGCCTTACTTTTTTTACGACTTGGGAACCCAACCAAGTCATTGAAAAAATAGTGTTTTGTCTAGCACAAAGTCTCCCTTTGTATGAAATTTTTTTGTCCATCCCCTTATCATAATCATAGGCTTGCCTCCTACAAGTCATATTATGAAATTCTCCTAACACACTTCATCCATGGGACACTTGGAATTCACTGACATCCCTTACAAACACTCTTATTCATTTGTTTCCAAGCACTTCGAACTAGTTCTCCCTTATGATGCCCTAACACTCCCAATCACTCCTTGTCATGCATTAACCCTAAATGGAATGTGTTAGTGCACATTTTAGTTCATTGGGACACCCTGGCACTCCTTAAATGTCATGTCCTCAAAACTACCCTTATTTTTTTTTAGACATGGGAACCCAACCAAGCCTTGCCTCGACAATAAAATATTGACAAAGTTTCATTTACTACAACTAGACTATGCCTTGTTTTCCTAAGAATGTCTTATAACTAATTTTAGGCTACTCATGGCCAATATTAACTCATCCCACTTAACAAGTTACCAAGTCAAGGCTCATGTCAAATCGTGGCCATAAAATAACTGAGAAACATAGTTTACATCTTGACTGCCATAACATCTGGAATGCCTAACAACCCCTTGACACTATGTGGCATGTGTTAGCATCCCCTCCATTACTTGACATACTTTGGATCTCCCTAACACACCCTACCATTCCATAACATGCCCTATAACTCTAGCATTCCTTGGAATTGTCTAGCATATAACCTTGTCATTCCTTCCTTAGCAAGTTGGAACTCACTAACACTCCCTATCACACACTCTATATTTTCTCATTTCCATGCATTTTTAACTAGTTCTCCCTTATGTTTCTGTGACACTCGGTAGCACTCCTTAGCAAAAATTGGCACACCCTGACACTTGGCACATCTTGGCATGTCACCATTGCACTCTAGCATTCCTTGGCACTTCCTAACATACATTGGCACTCCCTCCTTAGCACACATAGAATTTTTTAAAATCCCCCTCACACACTCTTATTCATTCATTTTCATGCATTTAAAACTATTTCTCCCTTGTTTTTCCCTGGCACTCCATAACACTCTCTTACATGCATTGGTACACCCTAGCACCTGCCACATCTTGGCATGTTTCCCTAACCTCTAGCATACCTTGTCACTCCCTCCTTAGTACACCTGGAACTGACTGACACTTCCTATCACAATTTCTTAATTCTTCATTTACCTACATTATTTTCACCTAGTACTCCCTTTTGTGTCCCTGGGACTCCCTAACACTTCCTATGATGTGTTAGCACACTCTGGAACCTGGTACATCTTGGCCACATGTCACTCTGGCACACTAGCATGACTCAATGCTACGTAGCAAACCATGTCACTCCCTCCTTAGCACACCTAGAACTCACTGACACTACCTGTCACACACTCTTATTCATTCATTTCCATGCATTTTTACATAGTTCTCCCTTGTGTTTCCCTAGAACTTGGTAACACTCAACACACATTGGCACTTGGAACATCTTGGTATGCTTCCCTAGAACTCTAGCATGCCTTGGAAATATCTAGCATATCTTGTCACTCCCTCCTTAGCAAGCCTAGAACTCCATAACATGCCCTATAACGCCCTGACACATATTGGCTCTTGGAATTTAGCGAAACTTAAAAATTATTGGCATGTGTTTGGATGCCCTGGAATTCCTTGGCATGGTTTAAGATAAAATTTATTTGAGATCAATTATTCACAATTAAGGGAGAATTAATAAAGGATGATTTGGCACTTAAGACACGCTAAAACGTGGCCCTTGGAATTTACTAGCACTAGTGGATGTATGCCTAGCATGCCCCTCTTGAAAAGGTGAGGTCTTGAATTATTAACCCTCACATGTGTTCATTTCTTTTCATTTGAACTTGGTGTTCCCTTATATCGCCTGACACACCTTGACACCCATTTGCCTAAGAACTTCCTATAACTCATATTTGGCTACTCATTTCCAATCTCAAATAATCCCACTTTACAAGTTACCAAGTTAAGGCTCACATCCAACCATGGCTCGCCATAACAACTAGCACGTTTAACACTCCTTTAGCACTATGTGGCATGTGTTAGCATCCCCTACATTTATTGGCATGTTTTTCAATTCCTAACACACCCTAGCACTCCCTGACATTCCCTAACACTCTAGCATGCCTTGGCACTGCCTAAGATATAACCTCGTCACTCCCTCCTTAGAAGAATTGGAACGCACTCACACTCCCTATCACACACTCTTATCCATTCATTTCCATTAATTTTTAACAAGTTATCCCTTGTTTTTCTGTGGAACTCCCTAACACTCCTTGGCACACATTGGCACTGTAATATTCCCATTTTAGCACATAGCTAAATGGAATATTAAAATTTTGTTTTTATCACCTAGCAGCCAAATAAATTGGTAGGGAAGCCCATGCTCATTGAAAACCTGAATAAAATCCCTCATAATGTGAAAGGGATCATCAGAGTAGCTCTATTTTTCACCCTCAAGTTTGAAATGGCGCAAATGCATGAAGATAAGGTCAGGCTTGACCAAGTCAACAATGCTACCATAGGAGGAGTGGAACACTTTGGAAGACAACACAGTGTGAAAGAGGAAGAGGACATTTGGTGGAGAAAACCCTAATGAGTGGGACCCATGGAGAGAGAGCTTTCACTTTTTTAAAAGGAGGGAAAGGTAGCCATTGTTATTCATGAATTGGATTATTGATTTCATTGTCTATTCAGACATTGTGCATTCTCCTGCTGTTAGCAGAGATTCCAGGGAATTCATGTCTAGGATTCCTTCTCCTTATTGAGAGGCCTATTGAGGGATTTTTCTTCATTCTCCACATTTCTTGGCTCAAGGCCAAAGCCATCTCCTTCAGTCATAGCATTTTTCCTGAAGCATGATAAATTTGTGTTTCAGGGTGTTGCAGTGGAGGACTCCACAACACCATTTCCTTAGCTCATATTTTAGAGGAGGGATCTTATATTCCTCTAGGAGGTTAATGAGGGAGATTCCTGAGCTTATTGTAGATCATTTTCATCACGCAAAGTACTTCCCTTCACCAACAATGCAGTCCCTTCTCTAGACTGAATTATTTCTGAGTGCAATTGCAATGGGGACTTGCTCCACTATTTGGAGGGTGAGATCTTCAGGGATTGGATCAGCCTTTCACCTGAGAGATATTTTCGATGACATTCAGCCATCATTTGTAGCATAATCAGCTATCTTCATCCATTTCTATTTTCTGAGTTGCTGCTATTGCCCAGCAACTCCGAAATTTCTGTAGAACTTCCACTTTGTATGTATTTCAGCCAATCCTTCTAAGGATTGTGTATTGTTGTATCAAGGGGTTGAGATCTTGCTCCCCCATTTTCTTTTTAGCTCTACATTTCTATATTCATGTATTGACATCATTTTTCAGTAGTTATAATTCATAGACTACACAGTCATAGTGATGGTTTCTTTCATGTAGCAGTATTTCTCCATTTATCATGTATATGTTTTATTAAGGCTGCATTGCCTAGCTTGAGAGATAATTTCCTCAAGATCTTGTATAAATTGTTGCTACTACAATCTAATGTAATGTTTATGTGAATCTTCCGGCATTCTTGGTATTAGTGTATCACTGCTACTCCATTGGCATGTTTATGTATTACTGGATCTCCAACTTTAGAATATCTTAAGATATTCTCATTGTTGTAGAAATTACCTATTTTGGGATGTTACAGTGGTATCAAAGCATGATAATTGGCTCAGCCTGTGAGTCTTATCCAAATAATATCAAGATGATGAAGAAGATGAGCTTGCTCTCATCAATTTTTAGATCCAGAGAGAACCTCTCCAAGGAGGTCAAGAATATTGGAGAAGGAGAAGAAGAAGGACCATGCACTTCCTACTCTCACAAAGAAGAAGACCAGAAGCATAAAGAACACTTGGAATTCGAAATTCTAAGTGAGTACCTTACTAAATAATGAGCTAAACCTAGAGCCTTCCAAGAGACCCTGGCTTTACCACAATTTATTCAGTAGAAAGAAGAGAGAAGACCCCACAGCCATGGGATGATGAGAGGTAATAGATTTTTGTTGTCCACATTTGATGGATCACTCACATGTTTAGCAGAGGTTTGGGTGAAGAAGCTAGAGGATTTCTTCCTTATACATATTATAGTAGACAAAGAGGTTATAGAAGTTGCAGTGCTACACCTTGAAGGTGAAGCAAATATTTGGTGGATCAGCCATCTAATCCATGCAAGGGTTTCAACCCTTGCTGAGTTTTCTCAAAGAATGATCAGAAGATTTGGAAAAAGAGGGAGGAGCGCTCACCACCAGTTGATGATGCATGTACTAGCATTATTAACACCATGGAGGAGCATCCTTCATCTTCAACAGTTTTGGAGGCCAACACTTATGAGGAGGAAAGTCTTGTAGCCCTGCAAGGAGCTTCCACATTTCACCAAGGTATGTTTAAAAATCCATCTCTTGTCATTTCAGCAAACACTTTGGATGGGTATACATCATTTCATGTAGCTAACCTATAGCAGCAGAATAGCACTGCACTACACAAGAGCAATGATGAAGGAAAGAGGAGCCATTCCTCATATGAGCACTCAAAGGACAACTCCATTCAAGAAGCTATGAAGGAAGTAGTGAGAAAGAGTAGACATCTAGAGATAAGAAACTCTTTCTCCTCTCTATATGACACTCTCTCAATGAGCATGCCATAGCACAAAGAGAGACTTCTACTGGTAGCAGATCCAAAGCCTCTTTGGGTTGGGAGGACCATGCATGAGGAGGAGATCTCAAGGAGAGATTTCAGTGGAGCTGCACTCCCACACATTATGGAGTGCAATATTCTTCAATAGTTTGAGGAGGTTCTTCCTTTCTCACAGGAGTAGATAGAAGATGGAGGACATATTTGGATGGATAACATCCCTCATGACTATGCTAGAAATTTCTTGAGCCATGCACATCATGATGGGAGGTTTTTTCCTACCACCTATTTGGGTCCTTATAGGTTCAAATCGATCCTTGGGAAGACTGCATTTCAAGATCCCATGAAATGCAAAAATCTGATTTGGGATGATGGTAGCCCTCATGGGAGGAGTACCAAATTAATGGTGGAAGGAGACATCAACAATTGATTGAGTGGATGTGGATGGTGAACAAGAAGCTGGTAAGCTACTTGCAAATTTATGATATCGGGTAGCAGGAGGCTTGGCTGCGCTGGTTACTCTTGAAGGAGTTTGGCCATCACTTGGCATACACTCTTTCCAAGGGTATGAGGATGGATAATATGTTGTAGGATGTTGGCATCATGGAGCATCAAAGAGTATGGATGCATAGTGATGATGCAACATTCATATCATTCACTATGTGTTCATCACATGTCTTGTATGATGAGAGCATAAGGAAGTAGAAAAAACTTTTGTTGCTTGGGTTGTTCTTCGGAGAGCAAGGGAAGATTTTCTCTCATTTATTGTATGATGTTGTAGGAGTAGGAGATGGCACTATCATGATGCAAAGGGGATGCTCCTTGGCCTTTGAATATCAGGAATTACTTCCACCTTGGGAGAAATTCCATATTTGCAGCAACATTATTGGAGGGTTTCCCATTCATGCCGAGGAAGCTAAGGGCAACAACGCTGTTAGATATAGAGTTAATATAGCACCTATTGTAGAGGAAGGAGGAGATATTTCTCCAACTAGAAGGGTTCTTGCATCATTGCAAGAAATTCCCCAAGATCTCATATATGGAGATCACGACACAACTCATGTTCTACATGTGCCATTGATGATAAGGTGTGGAACTATGGAGATACCAGGGAGACAGACAGAGGATGATCAGCATCATATGGTGAGGAGCACATATCCCTATCTATATCATGAGTTTGATGCACCTAAGAGGGATACTGGATTGCACAGTGAGAGCAGGGAAAAGTTTGTCCATTCATGCATACAATCTACTCTTGATGATGATGTCTCATTGAATGGAGGCATTTCACTAAGGAGACCACTAGGTCAGTAGATGATGAGAGATGCTTCACATTTTGAGGCACCATCTATTGATTTCAGAGGATTAGAGACCTTGGGAGGCAAATTTACAGCGCTGAGAGTCTTGGGTAGACTCAAGGAGGAGGGAGACATTCTCTCAACATCATTTGTACCCACTCTCATTTCAGATTTTGCATTGTGGCAGAAGTAGCAGGGGGAGGATAGCATCCTTCCAACTTGCATATTTGGCATGGGAGATGTCAAAGAAGAAGATAACCATATGACATATTCCCTTCATGAGGAATCATGAGCACTGTCACTATGGAGGATGGATCCATGTTGGAGATCTCGGTTGTTGATGGAGTATTCCTAGGATCATTTTACTTGCATGATATTGTATGATCAACATATGAGGAGATGCATGGATCGTGTGTAGATGGAGGAGATAAATAACTATTTGGAGGAGTTAGCACAACCACCTCCTTTCTCTTTGAGGATGAGAGGAGACTCATTTTTGGGCCACTCCATTTTCATGAGCAAGACTTATGGTAAGGGTATTATTTATTTTCATAATGATTTGTATAATGTATATATGCATCCATTAACCATACATGTACAGGATGTTGCTCCAAGGAGGAGCATTATTTTTTCTAGAACCCATGGGCTACTTGAGGCCATGAGTAATATGGGTGACCACTACCTAAGAGGAATTAGGGAGGAAATGTATTTTGGAGGACATGCTCACCTTGCACCATACATCATTCACTTTCTCCATGCATATGAGGACAGTGGGACAACAAACAAGTGGTTGAGGAGCCACACTTTTTATCACACTCTTTTTTAGTTGAGGGTAAAACTGTGTTGATTAAAATTGAGGGGCCATTTTCCTTATCCCTGGCTACACATGACATCAAGCATGGTTCTCATTATGGTTCCTTATGTTGCTGTTGTTTTTATTCTTGTTGGGAGCATGATGGGGGGAATGGCACATTGGTTGGATGTGTCCCTTGGGGGAGAGATGATCCAGGTGGATATTGCTGGTCACCCGCCTATTCCACATGGGGCCCCACCATTGTCTCTTTCAGTTTTTCAATTTCAGCACAACTTACTATTTTTAGCAATTTTTCGGGTCCTGAACTTCCGGTGCCATTTTGAGGCCCTAAAGGACGTTTTTTGGGAAAAAGGAGAGCAACATGGGTCCACGAACTGATGTTTCTTGTTAAAAATTTGTATTCCTTTGATATATCTTTCTAACAAGGTATGGTACGCGTCAAACAGAGATCATATGCCAAAGTTACGCCCCTGGGAAGTTGAAACACCAATTTACCCAAACGGGGCCCATAGTTTTGGCGCTTCATCTCCTACGGTTAGGGTTTTGGCTATTTAGGATTTCCCATTATTTATAAATAATAAATAGGCCCTCGAGCCTCATTGTAACTCAATTTAGAGGCCTGTTGTTGTGTAAGTAGCTCCAAAAATAGAAGAAAAGAGATATGAACGCCTTAGAAATAAGCCACTTCGAGGGGGCAACCTCCAATACATTACATAAATGAACAATTCTTGGATGATACAATTCACAAAACCTCCTTTCTATATATAGGAGTCCATGGGGCCATAATGTAATCCTAGTGGGCCACAAAGTAATCCTAGCCGACCTAACAATAATAATTTAAGGGCACAATAATAACAATATGGGGGTTACAAGGGTACAATAATAACAATAAGGGGGTTACACTAACAACAATAAGGGACTATACTAGTAATATAGGGACCTAATATGCCCCTCTCCTTCAAAATAGTGTTGTCCTCAACGCTTGGGTAGCTCTAGGTGCTTTTGTATAAAATTCTCATCCTCCCATGTAGAATCTTCAGTGGGTAAGTTCTTCCACTTGATGAGATACTCTGAAATTGATCGATTCCGTAGCTGTCGAGTTCTTGTTTCCGTGACCGCTTCAGGTTCCAATATGATTTTTCCTTCCTCATCAAGTTCTGGCAATATTGTTTGAACTGGAAGATTTTCACCTGTAACCTTCTTTAAGCATGAAACATGGAAAACTGGATGTACTCGCGAAGAAGCAGGAAGCTCCAATTTGTATGCCATAGTACCAATCTTTTGCAACACCTTGTAAGGACCATAGTACTTTGGCGATAATTTATTATCCTTCTTAGCTTGCTTGAGGGACATTTTTTTATATGGTTGTAGGCGTAAAAATACCCAGTCTCCTACATCAAAACTTCTCTCGCTGCGATGTTGATCTGCCTGTTGTTTCATTCGATTTTGTGCCAAATTCAGGTTATCCTTTAAGAGTTGGAGAACTTCTTGATGATGCTCGATGTGATCTTCCACTGCTTGAACCTTCGAATTTTCCCTTAAAGATGATGTGATGGATGGTGGATGATATCCATAAAGTGCCATAAATGGGGTCATTTTTGCTGCGGTATGGAAGGAAGTGTTATACCACCATTCAGCGAGAGGTAACCACTTGACCCATTGTGTTTGTTTATCGGATACAAAAAAATGAAGATATCCTTCCAAACATTTATTTACTATCTCAGTTTGACCATCAGATTGAGGATGATAAGATGAGCTATGAGCTAATTGAGTACCCAAACAAGAAAATAACTCAGTCCAAAAATTTCTAGTAAAAATGGGATCTCTGTCGCTCACAATAACCCTTGGGTTTCCATGTAGCTTTTGAATTGTGTCCATAAATGTAGTAGCAACTGTACTTGCTTTAAATGGATGAGATAATGCACAAATGTGTGCATACTTGGTAAGTCTATCAACTACCACCATGATGACACTCTTTCCTTCGGACTTAGGTAAACCTGTGATAAAATCCATTGAAATCTCCTCCAACGTTGACTTGGAATGGATAAAGGTTGTAGAAGTCCCGGGGTCTTAATTGTCTCAACTTTATTCTGCTGGCAAACCAAACATTCCGCCACAAACTTTTGAATATCAGATTTAAGGCCATCCCAAAAAAATCTTTCTTCACCCTGTGGTAAGTTTTTAAAAATCCTGAGTGTCCTCCTAAAGGAGAAGTGTGCAATTCCAGAAGAATCTTTTGTTTTAGTTGGGAATTATTACAAAGATATAAGCGATCTTTGTACCATAAGGAATCATTTTCCAACTAAATGTATCAGATGTACTAGGATCTTGCTGCAACTTTTGAATGAGTATCCATACATCTTTGTCCTTCTTCCATTCATCTCTTGCTTCGGTTATCCAATCTGGTTGGATAATAGAAATGGTACAAAGCAATGCTTCCACCTCTTCATTCTTTCTTGAGAGTGCATCTGCAACAACATTAAGCTTCCCTTTTTTGTAGATTATTTCAAAGTCATAACCCAACATCTTTGTGACCCATTTTTGTTGCTCTTTTGAAGATAGTTTTTGTTCCAAAAAGTGTTTAAGACTATCATGATCAGTTTTTACCTTGAAGTGTCTTCCCATTAGGTAAGGTCTCCATTTCTTTAGTGCATGTAGTATTGCCAACATTTCCTTCTCATAAATAGCCTTTTGTAAATACTTTCCTTTGATTGAATGACTTTCAAAAGCAATGGGTCTTCCTTCTTGCATTAAAACAACACCAATTCCATTTCCTGAGGCATCACATTCCACAATAAAGATTTTTGTGAAGTCTGGTGTAGCTAAGACCGGTGCTAGGCACATTGCCTCTTTAAGATGTTCAAAGGCCTTAGTTGCTTCAGGAGTCCATGAAAATGCATCTTTCTTCAATAATGTTGTTAGAGATGCTGCTATTCTCCCATAATTCTTAACAAACTTGCGATAATACCTTGTTAACCCAAGAAATCCTCGCAATTGCTTTATGGTTGTGGGGACTTTCCATTCCTTAATGGCTTTAATTTTGTTAGGGTCTACTTTAACACCCTCGTGAGATACAATATGACCCAGATATTCCACCTCTTGTACTCAAAAGAAACATTTGGATGTTTTTGCATATAATTGTTTCTCCTGCAATAGTTTGAGCACCCTGTCAACATGTTCAACATGATCCTTCCAAGACCTGCTGTAGATTAGTATATCATCAAAAAATACTAGCACAAAGTTTCTAAGGAAGGGTTTGAAAATGGAGTTCATCAACCCTTGAAATGTAGAAGGTGCATTGGTAAGGCCAAAAGGCATGACCAAAAATTCATAATGACCCTCATGAGTTCGAAATGTTGTTTTTGGAATATCTTCGATCTTCATTCTAATTTGATGATATCCTGAACGAAGATCCAACTTGGTAAAATAAATTGCTCCATGTAATTCATCCAATAATTCATCAATCACAGGAATGGGAAATTTGTCTTTAATGGTGAGCTTATTGAGCTCCCTATAATCCGGACACATTCGCCATGATCCATCCTTCTTGTATACCAAAACTACAGGAGCAGAGAAAGAACTTTGACTAGGTTGAATTATACCCGCCTCTAACATTTCTGCAATCATACGTTCAATTTCGCTCTTTTGGACATAAGGATATCTATAAGGCCTGATGTTTGGAGGAACACTTCCTAGAATCAAGTGAATAGCATGATCATGATCACGAATAGGTGGGAGTCCTTTGGGAGTTTCAAACACCTTGGAATGATTGTCCAAGACTTGTTGGAGATCTGTAGAAATAGATGATTTTGATGTTGGAACTTCTAGTGAGCATAATTGTGCAATTACACCTCTTTGTTCTTTCTTTAGAAGATTTGTTATGACATTAGAGCTTATTATCCTTCCTGGCTTCCCTTCAATACCCCGTAATTCGACTTCCTTTCCTTCTGAAAAAAATTTCAAGAAAAGTTCTTGAAAATTAAAAGCTACCGTCCCCAAAGATTGTAACCATTGTACTCCTAGTACAACATCAGCACCTCCCATAGGAATGGAAATCATTGGACTTGTCAACACATATTCCCCATGGTTAGCTTGATATTATGGCATTTTCCAGAGCAATTTATAGTTCCTCCATTTGCAACCATCACTTGACATTCTGGTGCTGGGTATAGGAAACAATTTAATTCCTTGGCTACCTTACAATGAATAAAATTATGGGTGCTACCTGAATCAATCAACACTATTACCCTTTTCTTCTTGATCTGTCCTACTATCTTGAGAGTTTGAGGAGTGATAATTCCGGCCAGTGCATTACATGATATGGTCGGATTTATTTCTTCCTCTTCTATGGCTGGTTCCTGGTGTATATCCTCTTCTTTTTCATTTTCTTCTTCTTCTTCACAATCTATGTAAAATAATTTCTTTTCGGCACACTTATGACCTTTAGTGTATTTTCTATCACAACTGTAGCAAAGCCCTTTTGCTCTTTTTTCTTCCAATTTTTGTGGTGTCAACCTTGTAGGTTGTGGAAATCTAGGCGTAGAAACACTTTCTTCTTTATAGAATTGAGTGGTAGGCTTCCTTGTCGCCATAATTTTACATTCAACTTTTCTTGCCAACCTGAATGCCTTCTCCAATGAATCGGGTTCCAAAATTCGAACTTCATGTTGGATGTTATCCTTTAAAGTGCCTATGAAGAGATCAATCCTGTGTTCCTCTGGAATATCAGTTACCCTTATATTCAAATTTTGGAAGTCCTCAATGTGCTGCCCCACTAAACCCTTTTGTTTGAGATTTATCAATTGGCTAAAGAAGGTGTTGCTCTTTGTATCCTCATAATGTGCTATCATTTCCTCCGTAAAAATTGACCAAGTGACAATTTTTTTACGGGAGCAAAGCCATTGATACCATAAAAATGTATTTTGTTCTAAATGTAAAGTTTCAATGCGTACCTTTTGTGTGTTTTGCACGTTATGGAGATCAAAATATTGCTCCATATGTAGTATCCATGTTACAGGATCCTTTCCATCAAACTTCCTCCTATCCATCTTTGGAATATGGTGGTTCTTCCCGCCAACATTAGAGTTTATGAAATCACAATTAACATTTATTTTGTTCTCATCATGAGGTTCTTCTACTATCTTTTCACCACTAGGAAACCTTTCTTGTATAAACTTTGTCAAACCTTCCATGTCTGCTTTTAGAAAATTCTTCATGTTTTCCATTTTCTCATCGATCTTAGCTTCCATGTCATCAATATTAGCTTCCATTCCCACTTCCATGCCATTCATCTTAGCTTCCAAACCATTCATCTTAGCTTCCACGCCTTTCTTCAAACCATCCATATTAGTTTCCAAGCCTTTCTTCAAAACTTCCATTTCATTTTTTGTTGTTCTTTGCGAGAGAAAAATTTGTTGTTGCACTTGCTCTTGTAATTTTGATAGATCATGTTGCAATTCTTCATCTTCATGAGTCATGGTAGAGCCTTCTGAAGGCTTAATGGGTGTTGAATTCTTTTTAGGCGTCATTTTAGAATCCAATATTGATACCTTTTACTTGCTTTGAGGAGCTCGATATTGAAATTGAATTATCTCTGTAATTGAAAATCTTAAATATATAAAATTCAGCCTTGTAGTATCCCTCTGAAGCTTCTTTTAAATTCCACAGGTCTGATCTAATTTGGATTCCCCAAGACAAAGTTGTCTCCAATCTCCCACAATGACCTAATTCTGGACTGGTTCAGTAGAGAAAACTTGTAGGACTTGCCACGTGTCACTGTTTCGTCCTTTGTCTCTGAAATTGATAGCCAAGAAACTACAGTCCGTGTACTTGCAACCAATTTTTACGGCACTCAAATCCACTGCCCAGAGAGAGAGTTATTGAACTTTTCCCACGATCACCTCTTTGAGATGAAATTCAGGAGCCCGAAAAAGCACTACCTTCCACAGATCATATCTCCAAAAATATTGCGAACCAAGCTCTGAAATTTTTTGACGAATTTCCTCAGGATTTCTGCTTCGCACCATACAAATTTCAGATTCTGAACCTTCGTAGAAATTTTTTTATAGCGAAAATGCCACGATGACCTGTTTAGGAGCTTGAAAAAATGCCTAACTTCCACAGATGATATCTCCGAAAATATTGCGAACCAAGCTCTGAAATTTTTAGACAATCTTCCTCAGGATTTCAGCTTCGCACCCTAAAAATTTCAGCTTCTGAAACTTCGTAGAAAAAAAGTTATAGCGAAAATGCCACGATGACCTTTTTGGAGCAGCGAAACCCTAGAATCCAAACCTCTGATACCAAATGTTGTGTAACCAGCTCCAAAAAGAGAAGAAAAGAGATATCAACGCCTTAGAAATGAGCCACTTCGAGGGGAAACCTCCAATACATTACATAAATGAACAATTCTTGGATGATACAATTTACAAAACCTCCTTTCTATATATAGGAGTCCATGGGGCCATCATGTAATCCTAGTGGGCCACAATGTAATCCTAGCCGACCTAACAATAATAATTTAAGGGCACAATAATAACAAAATGGGGGTTACAAGGGTACAATAATAACAATAAGGGGGTTACACTAACAACAATAAGGGACTATACTAGTAATATAGGGACCTAACACCTGTAGCCACCAAATCTCTTCTCAGAGATAGCTACCAGTGCCCTAGCTAGTTTTATTTCCATTTTGTCTGTAAGCAAATTTCAGTTCTTTGATATTAATGAAGTAAAGTGTTATTTCCACTGCATATCTATATTTATGGTTATGTGTTTATTCTATTGCGTTCCTGCATAAATCCAGATCAGTGGTATCAAAGCGGTTCGCTTTTTCTTGATCCTTCTTTGCATGTCCCCAACAAGGTCGGGGTATAAGGAGTTAGGGCTCGATCTGGTGGAACCTTTGCAAAATCAGCCTCGTAAACCCCGATGAACGCCCATGGGGGATGAAAAGAAAGATGAGGTAGTAGGATATCCTATCAAAATATTTCTCAAGGAGGTCCTCGAAAAACAAAGGAACGCGATGATGGATAACTTTGCCCAGATCCTTTAATGGCTGCCCACTGGCGACGCATCTGTATCCAGCAGCCACTCTGGAGGTGCGACTCCTTTCAAGTTACAAGTAAATTTTGACATTCCCATATTTGAGGGTCAAATAGATGCAGATTCTGTAGATAGATGGTTGAATCTATTAGAATAATATTTCTCTGTTCATGACTTTTCTGACAGGGAGAAGATTATTTTTTCACTCCTCAAAGCTGCCCCCCATGTCAAGGACGGGTGGGAAACCCACTGTGAGAAAAAGGATGAGACAGAACCCTCTCTGTTCTCGGTCGTACCCACTTGGAATTCTTTTCGAGACACCATCAAGGAACAATACTATCCTGTGGGGAGCTATGAGGACAAGTACATACAATGGACCATGCTACGACAACAAAGTAATCAAGATGTGCATGAGCTGACGAATCTATTCCATACCTTGCGCACCAAATTGGGTATCAAAGATTCAGAGAAACATCTGGTGCTAAAGTATCATAGTTTTCTGCACAGATAAATTTAGGAGGAAATGGAGTTCCTCAACATCTCCTCGCTTGGTACGGCATACCGGTATGCTGCCAATATTTAGCAGAAATTCAAACAGAAGAAGTGAGACTTTGGATCTGCGAATCAAAAGCAAGGGAAAGGTGCTCCCAAACCACAGAAAAAAGGACAGACCCAAGGCATGGCAACTCAAGAAAACCTGTCGAAGCCACAAGAAAAGAACAACACCGTAAATCCAAATAAGGACACGAGAAAGTGGTGTGAGTTCCATAAGAGCTCCACTCACAACACAAGTGAGTGTCGGGCCAAGTAGTCGCTGGTGGCCGAGATGCGGGCTTCTAAGTCAGATGCATGCTCTGACTCTGAATCAAAACCTAAAAAGGGGAATGAAAAAGGGAAACAAATTGTTGATGCAGAGCCCAATGCCACTGTTGCCACTACGAAGATCTAGAAAGAGGAACCGGAAGATCCAGAGGAGGAGGAATGTCTCTTCCACTCCCAGATGTGGGTAAAGGGCTCCACGGTATTGTTCATTATCGACAATGGGAGCCAAAATAACCTCATTTTAGAAGGCGCCATGAAACGGTTGGGATTTCTGACCACATCTCACCCACATCCATACACCATCGGGTGGCTTCACCAAGGACAATATCTCCATGTCAGCCAGCAGTGCCGCCTTCCCTATAGCATCAAGCCCTTCACGAATGAGGTATTATGTGACGTTGCCCCTATTGATGTTTTTGATGTATTATTAGGACAACCATACTTTTGTAAGCGTCATGCAGTGTATGAGTCTCGGCCTCGCATTGTTATTGTTACTTTGGGAAATAAGTTGTACAGGATACCAGAGGTACCATCTCCTACCGTTATCTCTTTGGTTACTGCAAAACAATGTAGTAAGCTCATTTCCCAAACCAGGAAATTTGTTTTCCTGATGATCCACCTGCAGGGCAAGAAGAAGATTGTGGCCACGACCTCCAGACAGGGCTCCTATGCATGACAACAAGAAATGGATAAGGTGGTGGAAGACTATGGGGACATCTTCACCTCACCCATAGGGGTTCCTCTGCACTGTCAGGTCAAGCACCGTATTGATCAGACCCCAGGTGCGCCACTATGCAATGGACCGATATATTGGCGCTCTATTCTGGAGAACGATGAAATCAAGAGGCAGATTCAGGAGCTGCTGCAGAAAGGTCACATCCGACCAAGTTCATCACCCTATGGGAGCCCGATCGTGTTGGTACAGATGAAGGATGGGACGTGGAGACTATGTATTGACTATCGGGCACTGAACAAGATCACTGTCTAGAATAGGTACCCGATCCCACGGATTGATGACCTTCTGGACCAGCTCAAAGGTGGAAAATATTTCAACAAGATTGACTTGAAGTCGGGGTATCACCAGGTACTGATTGAACCCTCCAATGTGTGGAAGATTGCCTTCAAAGCCAAGGAAGGCCTTTCTGAATGGCTGGTAATGCCTTTCGGGTTGACGAATGCTCCTGCAACCTTCATGAGGATGATGGATGACATCTTGCGGCCATTCACCAACTCATTTGTAGTGGTGTACTTGGATGACATTCTAATCTTCAGCCAGACTTGGGAAGAGCACCTTCACCACATCCGACAAGTCCTCCAAGCACTGTGGCAACACAAGTTGTGTGCCAATTTGGAGAAGTGCACTTTTGGCATGACCCAGGTTCAATATCTGGGATACATTATTGATGAAAGGGGGGTGCATGTGGATCTAGCCAAGATCCAAGTCATTCGGGATTGGACAGTCCCAACCATTATAATAGAGATTCGCAGCTTTCTAGGTCTTGCTAATTTCTGTCGGAGGTTCGTGTTGGGATTATCTCATATCACTTGGCCCTTGAGTCAAGTCACCAAGGGAGGAGCGAGAGAAAAATTCTTTTGGTCAGAACCTCAACAGAAGGCGTTCACAGAATTGAAAAATTGCCTCTATTCTGCCGTAGTGCTCACTTTACCAGACTTGCAGCAACCATTTGAGATCGAGACAGATGCCTCTGACTATGCTATTGGGGCAGTTCTTACTGAACAGGGACATCCAGTGGCATATCATAGTAAGACATTGTCTGACACAGTTCGCAAGTATCCCACTTATGGAAAATAAATGTATTCCATTGTGCAAGCTTGTTGAAAATGGAAGCATTAAATTATGGGGAATGAAACAATCATCCACACAGACCACTGGCCCCTGCAGTTCATACAGACACAAGGGAAGTTGCAGAATGATCGCCATCAGAAGTGGTCCACATATCTGCAACAGTTTCATTTGAACATCAAGTACAAGAAGGGTAGCACCAATCATGTTGCAGACAGCCTTAGCCGACCACCGATCATGGCACTCACAACCGTGCTCAACTCTTGTGGGCACAAGAATTCTGATTGGCCGCTTCTCTATGAGAATGACACAGAATTCGGCCACACTTACAAGGCACTCTTGGGGGGTATACAAGTTCCAAATTTTCACCTCCAAGATGCACTTTTATGTCACCTGGGACACCTTTGTGTTCCTTCAAGTGAGCGTGCTAGGATGATATGGGAAGCACACTACAGTCGAGTCACTGGGCATTTCAGGGTCGAGAAAATAGTAGCAATCCTGCGGAAGTATTTCTATTGGCCGAACCTTCGAAAGGATGTCGAGAATCACATCAGGTCCGGCACTGCTTTTGCCATTGCCAAATCGACCATCAAGAAGCAAGGCCTATATACTCTTCTACCTACACCTAGTCGACCTTGGGAATCCATCTACATGGATTACATGTCGACAAATTCTCGAAGATGGCCATTATGGCGGCCTGCAAGAAGAATGTCACAGCAGAAGCCACTACTAAACTCTTCTTTGAACGAGTTTGGGTGTAATTTGGGATTCCACAGTCTATTATATCAGATCGGGATAGTAGGCTTCTCAGCACATTTTGGTCCAGCCTTTGGTCAATGTTGGATACCAAGCTCACCAAGTCCACAGCTTTCCATCCCCAAACAGATGGCCAGACAGAGGTTGTCAACAGAATGATTGTACACATTCTACGCATGTACAATTCAAAGCATCCACGCACATGGGATGAGAGCCTCCCCTATTTACAACATATTTATAATGGGGCTCTCCACAGTTCAATCGGCCATAACCCCTTTTAGTTGGGCTTGGGATTCCAGCCACTATGTCCCATTGATGTAGCCATGCCATTTGCAGCTACTCAGGCTGATTCATCTCATGTCCAGTCTGAAGTTCACAAAGCAAGTAGCTTCATCAAGTGCATTCAAAACATCCACCAATAGGTTCATGATATATTAGACAGAGCCAATGCCAAGTACAAGCAACACCATGATCAACACCGAGTTCCACACAACTTCCAGGTCTGCGACAAAGTATGGCTACATTTGCAGAAGGAGCGCCTCACTGGACCCCACCGCAAGCTTCGGCCACTCTGATACGGGCCGTACACCATCACCAAGGCTATAGGGAATAATGCCTTCAAGCTCAATATTCCACCATTCCTTGGTCTGCACGCAGTCTTCAATGTGGATCACCTTCGTCCTTACTTCCCACCTCTACTGGACACCTCCGACATTGCAGAACAACTCACACCAACAGAGTTAAACCCAGACTACATGGAATAGGCCACCAAAGATTGTATCATGGACATGAAAATCAAGAACACTCGCCAACAGAAGATCCAACTGTATTGGGTTGTCAAAGCTGGCCAACTCCTGCACCAAGGAAAGTGGTTCACCAGGGACCAAGTTCAATAGAAATTTCTTCATCTCATGGAGGAACTTAATGCAATGGGGGCCATTTCTTCCTAAGGGGGGAGGAATGATCCAGGTGGATATTGGTGGTCACCTGCCTATTCCACTTGGGGCCCCACCATTTTCTCTTTCAGTTTTTTAGTTTCGGCACAAATTACTATTTTTAGCAGTTTTTCGGGTCCTGAACATCCGGAGCCGTTTTGAGGCCCTAAACGACGTTTTTTGGGAAAACAGAGAGCAACATGGGTCCATAGACAGATGTTTCTCATTCAAAATTTGTAGTCCTTGGATAGATATTTCTAACGAGGTATGGTACGCGTCAAACAGAGATCGTATGCGAAAGTTACGCCCCTGGGAAGTTGAAACACCAATTTACCCAAACGGGGCCCATAATTTTGGCGCTTCATCTCCTAGAATTAGGGTTTTGAATGTTTAGGATTTCCCATTATTTCTAAATAATAAATAGGCCCTCGAGCCTCATTGTAACTCAGTTCAGAGGCCTGTAGCCTCCACATCTCTTCTCAGAGATAGCTACCAGCGCCCTAGCTAGTTTTATTTCCATTATGTCTATAAGCAAATTTCAGTTCTTTGATATTAATGAAATAAAGTGTTATTTCTGCTACATCTCTGTATTTATGGTTATGTGTTTATTATTTTGTGTTCCTGCATAAATCCAGATCAAGAGATCTCCCACATTGTTTGCATTGCATGTTCTAATTGGAGCATGAGAGAGTTTGTGGCCACTATAGAAAAACATTTGTTTCCATTTGAGGTGATCCATATGATTGATTGGATGACATATGATGATGACTTCCAACTCATCACATATGAGATGGTTTGGGACAACATGTTTCATAATTTTGGAGGAGCGATCCTTGGATATCTAAAATTCATCTTGGCACTTGAGGGCAACATTATTGCAGCCCAAGATTAGCACATACTCTGCACTTATCCTAATTGGAGAGGAGGACAGTGTGGGGTAGGATATTTTGTCTACCAATATCAGATTTCCAGCCCACCTATATTGCAGGAGCCAAAGGTGGAAGATGATTTTCATGAGTTGCCATGTTAGGAGGTAACTCATTTTGTATGGATGATTTCTTGGGGGATGGACGGTCCATATGGGGAAGATGTTACTCAACACATTTCATACTCCATGCCTTGGGTGGATATTTTCTAGTTCTATTCTTATAGTTGCTTGAGGACAAGCAACATTTGGGAGGGGAGGAATGTAATATTCCCATTTTAGAACATAGGTAAATGGAATATTAAAATTTTAATTTTATCACCTAGCAGCCAAATAAATGGGTAAGGAAGCCCATGCTCATTGAAAACCTAAATAAAATCCCTCATAATGTGAAAGGGATCATCAGAGTAGCTATATTTTTCACCCTCAAGTGTGAAAAGGGGAAAATGCATGAAGATAAGGTCAGGTTTGACGAAGTCAACAACGCTGCCATAAGAGGAGTGGAACATTTTGGAAGACAACACAGTGTGAATTAGGAATAGGACATTTGGTGGAGAAAACGCTAATGAGTGGGACCCATGGAGAGAGAGCTTTCACTTGTTTAAAAGGAGGGCAAGGCAGCCATTGTTATTCATGAATTGGATTATTGATTTCATTGTCTATATATACATTGTGAATTCTCCCGTTGTTAGCAAAGTTGCCGGGGAATTCCTGTTTAGGATTCCTTCTCCTTCTTGAGAGGCCTCTTGAGGGATTGTTCTTCATTCTCCACATTTCTTGGCTCAAGGCCAAAGCCACCTCCTTCAGTCACAACGTTATTCCTAAAGCAGGATATTTGTGTTGCAGGGTGTTGTAGTGGAGGACTCCACAACACCATTTCCTTGGCTCATATTTCAGAGGAGGGAGGTTATATTCCTCTGGGAGGTTAGTGAGGAAGATTCCTGAGCTTATTGCAAATCATTTGCATCAGGCCAAGTACTTCCCTTCATCAACAGTGCAGTCCCTTCTCTAGACTGTGTTATTTCTGAGTGCAATTGCAGTGGGGACTTGCTCCACTATTTTGGAGGGTGAGATCTTCAGGGATTGGATTAGACTTTCACCTGAGAGATCCTTTGGATGATATTAAGCCATCATTTGTAGCATCATCAACTATCTTCAGCCATTTTTATTTTATAAGTTCCAGCTGCTTCCCAACAACTCCGGCATTTCTGTAGAATTTCCATTTTGTATGTATTTTAGCCAATCCTTCTAAGTATTGTGTATTTTTGTATCCAGGGTTTGAGATCTTTCTCCCCCATGTTTTTTTGATCTCTACATTGCTATATTCATGTATTAACATCATTTTGTAGCAGTTATACTTCATAGACTGCGCAGTCATAGCCATGGTTTCTTTCATGTAGCAGTATTTCTCCATTTATCATGTATATGTTTTATTGAGGCTGCATTGCCTAGCTTGAGAGATAATTTCCTCAATATCTTGTATACATTGTTGCTGCTACAATCTAATGTAATGGTTATGTGAATCTTCCGTCATTCTTGGTATAAATGTATTACTGCTACCCCATTGGCATGTTTATGTATTGCTAGATCTCCAACTTTAGAATATCTTAAGATATTCTCATTGTTGTAGAAATTCCCTATTTTGGGATATTACAGGCACACCCAGACACCTGACACATCTTGGCACATCACCCTAACACTCTATAATTCCTTGGAACTACCTAACATACCTTGTGACTCCCTCCTTAGCACACCTATAACTCACTCACAATCCCTATCACACACCCTTATTCATTTCCATTCATTTGAAACTAGTGCTCCCTTGAATTTCCTTCGAACTCCATAACACTCCCTGACATGCATTGGCACACCTTATAACCTAGCACATATTGAAATGTTTCCCTAACTTATAGCATACCTTGTCATTCCCTCCTTAGCACACCTGGAACTCACTAAGACTTCATGTCAGAAATTGTTATTTGTTCATTTCCATGCATTAGTTTTACCTAGTGCTCCCTTCTATTTCCTTGACACTCCCTAACACTTCCTAGCACATGTTGGCACACCCTAGAAAATGACACATCTTGGTTTCATGCCACCCTGGTACTCTATAATGACTTAGTGCTACCTAGCACATATTTCCACTCTCTCCTTAGCACACTAGGAAATCACTGACACTCCATGTCACACTCTCTCATTGATTCATTTCCATGCATGTTTATGTTATTTTCATAATTTTTTTAACATAAAGAAAGAACCCCATAGGTTTAAAATAGTAACCCTAGAATCAGCTTCTGAGTGGTGCTGATTTTTCATAAAAGATCTATTTGGGGCACACAATAATTCCATTTGAAAGAACTATATTTAGGATTACAGCTTTTGGTTGGTCCTAGGGAATGAGATGAAAACCTCTAGACTCATAAATGGCGAAAAAACATCATTTAGGGCCTACAAATCACCCTAGAAGCTTGGGACCCAAAAAGCCATAGAAAAACTTATAAGAAGATAAAGAACCATTGAGTTAGTGGAAGAGGTTGGTGGCCACCAATATCCACCAGGATTAGAGTGCCACATAATTTTAGGGTGGGAGATAAGGTATGGTTTCATTTTTATAAATAACACCTCTTAAGATCCCATTGGAAGTACCCCCCCCCCTCGACTCTCCATTCTGATATAGGCCTTACACCAATACAAAGGTTGTGGGAAAAGATGATTCTAAATCAAATATTTCCTTTTCTTTTCCTTGAAACTTATATTTAATGTGGAGCTACTTCAACCATATTTACCACCTCTCATAGGCATCTTGTATTCCTACTTTGGCGCATGTGTCTCTCCAAGAGCCATATTCAACAGAAGTTTCCCCACTTGACGAAGGAACTAGACACAAAATGGACCACTTATTCATAAGGGGGGGATAAGTGATTCAATAGAATACTAGTGACCACCTACTTGTTACATTGATTCAACATTATTCCACATCTTGGTAGTTCTATTATAGTGCTTTAGACCTCAAAATTCTGGTGCCTTTTTTGGGCATTTCCCTTGCATTTTTGGCATTTTTCATATGCTAAAGACACATAGTATGGATTGTAATGGTCCAAGAAATTTCCTAAATAGAGTTTTCATGAAAAATTTGTAGCCTTGGGAAGTTGAAATATCAATTAGCCTCTTTAGGCCCACATTCTTATTGGCACATCATTTCCTAGGGCTAGGGTTTTTAATTTTAGGGATTTTCATCTTAGGACATCATACTTTATGTTCAAAGGTAGTTTTGACATATTGTAATGTTCCTTATTATTCCTTCTTCTTTTGGAGTTCCTCATATATTTTCCTCTGAAGCTCTTTGTCACTTTTATTTCTTTTTTCCTGTTGCTTGACTCTTTGTTTAGTTTCCAAATCCAATTGTTTCACCAAGTCATCTTGTTCTGCTTTCCTTATCTCTTCTTCTCCCTCCTTCACTACTTGATCTTCTTCAATCCTCCTATTGAGTCTGTCTTCTTATTTTTCCAATGTTTCCTTCATCTCCTTCACCTATTCCAATGCCCTCTGGAGCTTTTCAACTTCTTCTTGGTGGATGAAAATAGGTGAAGCATGGGTCTATTCGACCTTCTTATGTGGTCCTTCACTTAGCTTTTCTTTATCCTCAGATGGATAAATAAGTCTCTTGAATATTTCTAAATCATTATCCCTCTCATGAGTATAAGACTACATCTGGTTGATAACAACACAATGACTAATAATCACAACTTCAGGATCATGTCTCTTGAACATTATCTCTCCAAAATGATATGATTCAATTTCATTAGCCTCTTTCATGGCTTGGCTGGTTCCACCAACTCCATAGTATATGATATTGATAGGTAACTTGGGCCAAATTGACCTGTTTTCCATCTTAAGAGTACCCGTAACTCAATGATAAAATGTTTGATATAATATTTCCAAACAAACCACTCTTTCTGAAGAATATAAAGGTAGTAGAAAATGATCTCTCGATGAAAATTCCCCTTTCATGCAAATACTAGTCTCCAATGCCTCCTATGACTACGCATTCTTGTTCCGAGACACATGGACACTCTTTCTAAAATTAGAAAGAGTACACTAGAGCAATAAAATGGTTGCATGTTATTATCATCTCTGATTGTATGCTTGTAATCCCATAAGAGCTTGCATTAAACATGTACCAGAGGAAAAGACTTGGACCATTTACATTCTAGTTCTGGAAATTCATTTTATGAACAGATGGAGTCCAAAAGGTAGCTGGACAAAAAGAAACTAGTAGGCTTGGCACTCTTCACTTCCTTGAAATCTTTATATAATGAAGGGGACATGATTGCACTCTAATAGAATGTTGACCCATGAGTAAAAAATTCATTTACCATAGGCACCCATGATTCATGAAACATGGTTCCATCCTTTTCTCCATACAGTTTGACTAGCAGCAACATGATTATTCTGAAATGATGCCTCAATCTAGAAATTGGATACAACTTTGATATCCCAATCTTAAATATTTTATCATAAAAGCACCATTTTTTAGTAGCATGCTAGGAGGTACCTCATCCATATCCATTTTCACCCATTCCTCAGATAGACTTACTTCAGCCTCTGGGAGGAACTTTCTTGACAATATGTTGAAGGTCTGGTAGCCTCCAACTGGGCTCTGGTGTTGGTTTAGGATCCATCTATTGGACAAATCCACCTAGCCTATGAGCCAAGAGATTACCTCCACATAAGGAATAACAAGAGATATGACATCAATCCTATGAAGGCATGATTTGGTCAAATTCTTGTAAATATCGATACTGAGGTCATGTTCAGGATCATTGTGGATGAGTTTTGAGAAATCCCCTGAGCTAAACATTTGATAAAATCTTCCCCAGTGGAAATAATTCTCATTGATTATCTTACATTCCATGTCTCCCATGATTAAAGGATGATGTTCAGGAATCATCACCTCTGAATATTTATTTGTTCAAAGTTTATTTTTATTTGTATTCATCCTTTTGACTTTATTATTAATTCTTACACTAACTCAATACATGAAGCTTAATTTTGTATAGGTTTTTCTAATCTATTCATAATACATATATATTAAATTCATAATTATACAAAATATAATTTTTCTTGATTACGGAACACACTTAGTTGATAAAACAAACTAGTATTTGACATGGAATTTAATATACAGGTTGTTTTATATTACTCTATGTAACAAGCAGTTGAAATGATTATGAAATAAACGTCATGTTTGATTTCAATATGTACTGGTTTCACTTACCACCTAATGATAACTTGTTGTATAAATGATGCCCATTATAACTCCATTGCTTACACTATTCACATAATAGAAGTAAACAAATTAGCTTTCTCTTGTTTCCATTGTTATAGTAGACTCAACATAAGTAGAACCATAAACAAGCTAGAGTTAAGTTGTTATGAATACTAATGGTAACCACGTTGTAGTGTCCTCTCTTGGTGAGATAGTTTTGATGACACTTAAAGATGGTGATTTTGATATAATGATATAATATTATGCATGAAAGACTTATTTACATGCTTATATTTTATAGACCCAATTTGGGTCACTTGGTTGTTGTGTTCTTATGATAATATATATGGTATTGTGTATAGGAATTGATTTTGGTTAAGAGCATATTAGCGATGTTTTCTCTTTTGGTATGTTATTTTGAGCATAGGTGTATGACATGGATGGTGATCCAGGATTGAGACACGCATCCATTGATGTTCATGGTTATGTGGAACATATGGGTAATTATGATTTATGGATGATACATGAATTTTATGATTATATGTGTGTAATATCGTACTGAGCATGATGTGGCAGGGGACTTTTTCATTGCCAACAAGGATGCTCGAGATATAAATGACTGTGGAAGTCATTTCTCCAAACCAAAATTATTGTTGAAGTCATGCACAATATTTGGTAAAATGTGAATAAAAATGTGAATAATTTAATTATGAAATTCATTTGATTCCTTTGATCTATGAGATTGTAATTTGTGCATGTCTTGGAAGATGACCTTACCAACGAACTATCAGATGGGTATGATCTCATAGTCAATACCTTAAGGTGAAGTGCGGAGTTTCGAAGAAGAATAGATGAGAAGACATGAAAATTAAGGGGCGGAGTCCTAAATACATGAAATATAAAGACGTGGAGTCTTGGATATATAATAAAAGGATTAGTGTGCCAAGTCCTAGATCCATGAGAGGTAAAGACATGGAGTCTTCGATCTACAATGAAATGTTTAGGGCATGGATTCCTAAATATTTAAAATTATAAAGGTATGGAAACTTGTATCATTATAGTAGATAAGGGCGTGGAGTCCTAAATCTCATAATGCACGGAGATGCATGCAATAGGGGTGTGGAATCCTTAATCTCCGGAAGAAAAATACCACTCATGGGAAACTCGAGGATGAATTTCCTTAACCAAATCTCATTCCTAAAAATTTTGGAGTGACTTTCTAAAAATAGATAGTCATGTCTAACATCTCAAGTATGACTTTCAAAAAATATTAAATCACCTCCAATCAATGGGTTATCAAGTATACTTGAAGGAAAAACTCTTAAATTATCACTGATCAATCCTAATATTTCAATGTTGACTTAATCCTCAATATTATTAATATTATTAATATTATTGTTATCTTTTATGAGACTATTGTATTATTATTAAAAGGGAATTATATCTCCTCAATAACTTCACACCTCTCTCCTTGATGATTCTCATGGCTCTATGCAACTCTCTCTCTCTCTTTTAATAATACATTACACTCTCTTTTATGCAATCATCAAATAATGACATATTCCTCTTACACACTCTTTAATGCATATGTTACACTCTCCATAAATAAGGCATGCACACCTCTCCTTAATGGCATGAGTTACACTCCTGTAAATGGAATAGAAAGCATGCATATTACTCCTCTTTTATGACAAGATTTTTTAGCTCCTGCTATATATGTGTCTCATGTATTCTCACTTAGGAGAGAGGCATTGTGATACCAAGAGCTGGAGAGATTTGAAAAATATTATTAGAGGGAGAGATGTGGAGAGTAGTCAATTTATTTCAAAATTAATTTCAAATTCCTAAAATAAGTTACTATGTAGCTCTACATGGTGGAGCTGACTATGAGTGGTATTGAGAGGAACTGAAACTTGTCTTCCTAAAATTGCCTTGTATATCTCTCTACTTCTATATTTTGGTACTGCTTGTGAGCTTTTACAACTTGGGGGTTCTAGGGGGAGAATTTATCCTTCGATATGGTTGGGGGAAAAACTAGATGGTTCAAATGAGTTGGTTAAGGGATCAAAGGTGGATTATATTCTGAACGATTAGAGCTGAATATCTCTTCAGGTTTAATTTCCATTGTCCTAAAATTATAGTATAGCTTTAGCATAAAATAAAAATTAGACATTTAAATTTTTTGTAAGCATCTAATTTTGGTTTAGGCTTATGTTATCTAGAATATTATTGATTAGTTAAAAACAAAGACTAGATCAATATATATGTATGGATGTTTAGATCTAAAAATTGGAGTTATTATTGGTGTAGTTTATGGTACTAATATTTGTATTGTAGCATTTTAGAAAGGAAATCCAAATATTGTTAAAGGTAATTGCAATAAATAAATTCCAAAGGACTTGGGTAAGTATTTCACGATTTATGGCTTTGTTTCAAGTAATTATATGCATGTTTTAGAAATCGTTTTAGGATAGTTTGCAAAGTGTTATAAAAAATATGTGAATGATTAATGTTATCAATTTATTTATGCATGAGTAAGTGTTAAATTGAAGCTTACATCAGAAGTAAGAAAATGGAGATGTACCCAAAATATTCTTGGGGGAATTACAGAATCAACCCTTAAAAGAAAATGCAAAAATAATGGCATCTAAAATATGGTTTGGAAGATCAAATGCTTGATGTAAGTTTGAGGTAAATTCCAGTTATGGATTCTTTTTCATATTCTTATCAGTAATTCAATGATTTGTCATTCAAGTTTTTGTAATATTACTATGATAATTTTGACAGGAAGCCTTAATGGTTGTAGCATTCAGGGCTGCCATGTGTTTGTCAAATTGTAGCAATTGGTGCAATAAGCTTGTCAAATCATTTGAAATGAATTAGCTTGTGGCTGGTAAAATGTTTCAAGAACTCATATGGTGGATTTAGAAATGTGTAAATTCAATGAGCATATCTTATAGCATAACTCTGGGTTGTTTTTCCGCATGTAGAGTTGTGGTTGTAAGTTTTCATTTCATATGTTTGAAAAAAGTCATAAATGAAAAATTAAGGCTATACATTTTTGTTGCTTTCAAGGATCACATTCCTGGCTTTTTTTAATGAAATTCATCCCAAAATCAGGGGTTATCCATGCCTAAAGCCCCTGTAACCCCTGATTTTCCAAAAAAATACTTTTGAGAACCTAGATTGTAAATCTGGGTGATTTTGTAGATTGATTCTGTTAGTTATGTGCGCATGTTGTTGAGTCTTTGATGAAAGAATAAGATTATTTAGTCCCTTTTTTAAGATGCCAACATATAAAATATAAATTTCTAAATTTTATGAGATAAATATGTTGAAGAATAATCTTAAATTCATTGTTGCCAAATGTTTGACAAAATTTCTCAATGACTTTTAATTGCGTGCTTGCAAAGTGTTTGCCATAAGGACTCAAGGACTGTAGAGTGCATGTCTGCAAAGTGTTTTTCAAAAGTCTTGAATGGTTCTAGCTTTTGTGCATATAAATTTCTAGTGTAAAAGTCTTAGTTACTGTTGTTTTTATGTTACTATAAATTATAAATAAACTATTTAATGCGTGTAGCTTCCTATGTCTGCAAGTTTTTAGTATGAATGTGAAAATGAATTTAATAATTTGATGAAGTATGAATAGAGAATAAGACATTTGTTTCTTGTAGTATCTAAGGCTTCCATTAAAAAAAAGGCTTGTTGTTGGAAACAATTTTACAGTTACTAATCCTTTAGGATTTTGTGCAAATGAGTATTAGTGATTAATGTGACCTCTACTTCTCTATATTATTTGTATTTGTATTCATCCTTTTGAATTTCTTATCAATTCTAACACTAACTCAATATAAGAAGCTTAATGTCTTACAAGTTGTTTTACTTATTCATAGTACAAATATAGTAAATTCATAATAATACACAATATATTATTTCTTAATTACGGAACACACTTAGTTGATAAAAAAAACTAGTATTTGACATGGAATTTTATCTATGGGTTGTTTTACATTACTCTATGTAACAAGCAGTTGAATTTATTATGAAATAAACTTCATGTTTCATTTCACTGTGAATTGGTTTCACTTACCACCTAAGGATAACCTGTTGTATAAAAGATTCTCGTTATAACTCCATTGCTTCCACTCTTCACATAATAGAAGCAAACAACTTAGTTTTCTCATGTTTCCATTGTTATAGTAGACTCAACATAAGTAGAACTTTAAACAAACTAGAGTTAAGCTGTTATGAATACTAATGGTAACCACACTCACACGGATTGACTTGTATTACATAGATGACAAAGATTGATCAATACTACTACCTTGTTCTAGTTATACTGATGGGTATTATTATATGAACCATGTATTAGGGAAATTCTTATTATAGGCCCTTAGTGTAATGTGGTTACATGTACTTGTTACACTGGATACTGAATATTGAGGCATATAACGTCACAACAATACCAAAACTCTACATGGGTATTCAATGGTAATATGACTATGCGTCTAGTTGGCTTTATAAAATGACCCTCAAAACTCAAGCTACCCCCTTGACATAGGCCTTTCATAGTACCGCTATTGGATAAAACCCAAATTTTACATGTCTTTGCAGGGAGGTAATGACAGAGTAACTAGAAAATATGAACTAGCTCTATGCCCTTTTGGTCCTCGATATTTATTTTCTTCATCAACTGCTTAACCCACTACATCAAAAACTGGATCTAAGGTTGATCTTGTTAGAGCCACAATCAACGTTCACTATGCATACAAGCCAGTTCTACCATATGAAGCAAGTGGTGATTGAACCAAGTGTAGTAAGGCCAGTAGGTGTAGTTCAGTGTGAGCAGCAGGAGTGATAGTGGTAGTGGGTGGCATAGCTTGTTTGAAGACTATTGTTTCTGAAATTTCTTGAAGGAATTTATTATTCCCTTCTCCCTCAGGACTTTGGTTACCATGGGGACAAGAAAACTTGTCGAAGCTATGCTGTCTGGGACCACCGTACCCACTACCTCTGAGAAGGTCCTTAAATAAAGGTGTATGTTTGGGTGGTGAACCTTCCTATCAGTTAGTAAGTGACTCAATCATAGAATAATATCATATAAAAGGATATATCTCATGATATATGTAATTACGCCTCTATTTTTGGCATCAAATCAAATGGGTTTCAATATGTTCTTGAGCCCTAATCTTTCCCCCCCACCTACATAGTCATAAATTCAGACCAAGTTTCTTGATTTACCATAGGGTTTTAATGAA
The DNA here is from genome assembly GCA_034641835.2 of Pinus albicaulis. NCBI lineage: Eukaryota > Viridiplantae > Streptophyta > Pinopsida > Pinales > Pinaceae > Pinus > Pinus albicaulis. Next base: position 820,783,281 of record CM076577.1, read on the forward strand.
AAAAGCATTCATATGGATGACGGTTTATCCCCTAGCACAAGGTTGGGGGGCAAGAAGCTTTTTTCGATCAATTATTTGTTAAATTATTCGAGAGCGTAGTTACATATATAATAATTTCAAAATTACATATATAATAGTAGAATTTCTGCTAAAATCTAATTACATATATAATAAATCAGAATTACATATATAATTAGGGTATCAATCATAATTATAGATATAATATATGCAAGGACCAACAGAAAAAGGAAAAAGGATAATTACATATATAATAAAGTGTCGTTGAAGAAAAGAATCAGAAAATAATAATTACATATATAATAAATAATTGATCGAACTAACAACTTTGTTGGCTGGGCTATTAGCTAGCCTTCTCAAGTCGACACTGGCCATCCTATTGAACCCCCTGTAGGAGGAAGTAGTGATTCTTTCTTGTCATCATACATTTTAATATCCATCATGTTATCTATTTAATACTAGATAACCCCTTTAGATTTCATGACTGAACGGACGAGCTTCTAGAAAAGCCCTTGAAAGTTGAAATTCCATTAATATTTTTTGTGTTGGTTGATAGTTGCTTATCATAGTCCCATCTAACAAGTTTTTAAAGCTAACATAAACTAGATCAGAAGTTATGCCATATAACCATACATGGTACTCCTTTCAACTTATTATATACATATACCTTATTATCCCAATACAAAACCATGTTCTCCATTGCACAGACTTTGTTTGCACTGGCTTAGCCAATCTCTAATCCCGATGGTATGCATATTTTTCTAGTGATTTTCATTATTTTTTTGCTCCAACACAATTGAATATTGAAAGAAAAGAAGTGGATTTTAGTGTAGGTCGCCCATTAATTTTTTGTTGTTGTTCTCAAAATATGTCTTATATTTATAGAAATGTATTTACAAACATCAAATCAAAATGTGGAAGCATATATACAATGGAGCTTATATTAGTATCTTCTTCTGTAAGAATAGAAATTGGTTTGTCTGTATATCTCCTCAGAAGATACACAAGATGCAGGTTCATAATTGTATTCAAGTTGCAAGGAAATATTGGAAATGGATTGAGATATTCTAGACTCGGATCTACTAGGACTCATGTTTGTAACTGAAGTTGAAGAACTGGGTTCCCAAAAGGTCATGGAAATTTTTCAGAGGTAGGGAATTGGTTTTAAATACAAAATAGTATGAATTGAAACTGATATTTTAAAATATCGATTCAATGTCTTTTTGTGACCCTAGTTGTAGAGTAAGTTAAATGCTTTGTCTAGGAGTTTTTTATTTGCTTGAGAATTCAACACTAAAATTTCTTGTAGCTTTCTAACTTGAATATCTGGATATAATGTTTTATGGGAAGGGTCAATATTTATGTGTAAAGGATTGGAAATACCATATGGAGTATCATGATTACATTGAAGTTGATGATCAAATTATTTGGTTTTGGTAGGTATTATCACTTTTTTTTTTGCATAAGTAATGTAAGTGAAAATCCATGGATGTACCATGCATCTAGAAGGGGAACTTCATTTTACTTTGATAGAAATATTGGGATTCCAATATTCCATTTTGATTGGATTGTTGTCGTTAATATATTGGAATAAATTTTCATTCTTTTCTTTCTGTATGCCATAAGTTCATTATATGTTGTAATATTTTATGAAATATATCATTGATTTGACTTGGAGCTAGTGGCACCTATAAAATTATGCTAATTAGGTGCCCACATTCTCCCTACTCTTTTTGTTGCAATTTTACTTCTATGTGGGCATGGTTATTTATGTTCCTCCATTGTTTTCTCATTATTTTCTTAATGTTGGGTTTTTCCTCCTTGGGATAAACTTCTTCTATGCCTAGGTTTGATATGTTTTTGTTTCACTTATGGTGATTAGTTTACTAGTTTTCTAGTTCACTTCAATGGTTATTTATTTCTCATCTTCGTGGGGCATCTTTCCCACACACCCCACCTTTTTATATGGGCTTCTCATGATTGGTATAATCTCTAGCTTCATCTATTTTGTTTATAGGGAATATCAATATAAATTTCAATTTCAATTTTTCCATGGCTTGGTAGCTCACATTGGCCATATGTGTAATAGGGAACAATCTTGGTGATTTGGGCATGGTCCAAATTGGCATCTCTCTCAACATAACAAATTGTACAAGTCAATAAGATTTATTTATCTTAATTATTAGGAAATAAACTTATTATGTTTACCTTTTTATTTTTACATATTTGCCATAAATTACTACTAATTAATTAAAGTAATTTATTTTTATTTATAGAATTTATACATTTTAATTAAAAATAATTAGTTCAATACCATAATATCCACTTCCCACTTTAATCCATTGTATATTAATAATATTAATTTAAATTGAAAGGAATGATTTTAAAGTTCCACTTTTACCGATTGAAAAAAATAAAACCAAACAACTTTTAAGGCTTACACTATAAAATAAAATAAAATGCATACCCAACCAAAAACAAAGAAAGAGTTTTAGGCAGGAACATAACAAAGATTTAAGTCTGCTAGAAGGGTTTATAAGAACCCTCTTCTGCTATGTTTTATCCCTAAATTTGCACCTCATGAGCGTCGATAATGAGAAAAGAGGTCAGAAAAAGGTGTTGTTAAATATATGCAAGGAGAAGCCCCTAGTTCAGTGGAAAGCCCAAAAAATGGTTGTGCTTCTTAGAAAGCAGATCACAAGGATTGGCAGTACCCACACAAAGCACCATCAAGGTCCACCTACTAGTTTGAGTTTAGTTCCATCAACAAGGTACTCTTCCCATTTATTTCTCTACTACTGTACGCTGTGGTTAGAATATTGTTTGAAGAAATAGAACATAAACCGAGATTAATCGTAGAATATTGTTTGAAGAAATAGAATAGCAACTAGATTAACTCACCTAGGATACATCATTGAGGGTCTATTCCAACCTAGCCACCTATATAAACCCTCTGTCTCCACCCAATCGAGATTCCATTGTAATAGAATATGGCCCTCTTCCATGATTTCACATTTGACTCAGTCGGTCCAGTACAAGTGACTCCACTAGTAGCACCCTAGTCTAGAATTTACTTTGATGAATGAGGGGGGAGTATGAGGCCATAGCAGGAGAGAGGAGATCCGCAACCATGGGCCCATATCTATAGAGGAGCCACCAAAATCTCTCACGCAGCACTTCACAGCTGCTCTTTCAACATAAAATATTCCCACATAGCTCTAGAGCTGCCTCAAATCCTAACGATAAACAACTTTTCCCCACCTCCACTGAGATAATTTTTTTTTTCAGTTTAGCAAGGAGACGATCTTGATGCAAAAGAACAAAGCCAACCAGAATAAATCAAAGGACTCAATTATACTCTTCTATTTCCAGGCACTGTGTGGCCGCATGTGGTAGGCCATTTTTCCCCATGAGCTGACAACCTTCAAGCTCTTAGTGAACTATCGAGACATATTGATTCCTTCGCTGCCTTACTCTTATTTCAGAAAATCCATCCAAATTAGCACCATGGTCATGACAGAGGAGATCCTAGTGGCTGATATTTCATCCGAAGCATGCTTGCTGCACCAAATGATATCACCACTAAGCAATGGGAGAATTAGGGTGGAGGTGCAAAGATTTTAACGAGAAATCGACTGTATTGAAGTTGGATAACACAATCCGAGGTAGTATGTTCATTGGGAGTTCTCCGAGATTTCTAGTGTACGACAATGAATTCAGATGGGGAAGGCCAGTGTGGGTAAGGAGTGGTTGTGCCAATAAGTTGGATGGGAAATTATCTCTATATCCTGAGAGGGAAGCTGGAGGAAGTGTCGATCTCAAGATCAACTTGCTACCTCCTTTCATGGAATGGCTGCCTTGGAGGCCGACCTGCAATTTCTTTTCCCCTAATATATATGGTGAGAAGCAAATTATAAAACACTGATCATGAAAAAGGCAACCTTTAACCATCACTACAAGAAAAAAGGACATTGGTGAGGGTCATGCTTGTGACAGGCCTTTAAGGTCCTCACCAATGTCACATATGGTGACGGTCCTTAAAAAAACGTCATTGTAAGTGTATGTAGTGATGGATATTTAAGGTTTGTCACGAAATCCATTTTCTATGACACTTTTGGTGAGAGTCGTTAAAGGCCCATCACTAATTCTCTCTTTGGTGACACTTCTAGTGACGAAATTTTAATGACCCCCACCAATGCTCTTTTTTTTTACTTTTGGTGATGGTCAAAATATGTTCGTCATCATTAATCATGCCAATGAGTTTTTGATGACGCTATGTGCCCTTCAATATATTTTTTGACAAAATATAACGATTTAAGACCATAATTGTGGAGTATTTTTTATAATATGCCCAACGCCATAGTGGTTAGAATCAGTCAATTGTTAAGAAGTAATTAGTGTGCATCATTTCCCTCAAGTAATGACTAGTCGAATAGAGTTTTCCTATCATTCAACACATTATTCATATCTATTAAGTTTATTATTTAGAAAATTCCCTTCAGATAAAGTTCCACTAGTGTGTGTAGGAAATATATTATTTAATACTTAATCAAACTATGTCAATTCTATTAATGACAAGGACCTAAAACTCCTTAACAATATGGGCACACCTTAAATTAATGCTTTCTCACACACTAAAATTTCTTATCACCTCACATGTCTTGCAACATCTTTGTACCTAGAAGATCATGTCATGACACTGAATCCCAAGCACATGGGGGCATGCACTAGCACAACATAGATCTCTCCTAGCATGTGTTGGCATGCATGAAATCCCTAACATTCCTTGGAACACCTTGGTTGCATGCATTGACATACATTAGCACTTGGCACACAATGCCACTTGGCATGTATTAGCATGACCCTTTTGAAAAAGATAAAGTCCAAACTTAATAACCCTCTTATGTGTTAATTTCCTTCCATTTTAGCTTGGTTCTTCCTTTTGTTTCCTTGACACTTCTTGACACATATTGACATACCTTGGCACCTTGCACATCCTTAGCACCTAGAATGTATTGTCATATCTTGGCATTATTTGGGTCATATAATTAACACACTCTAAAACTCCCTAGCATACTTTTCAACTTCTTGACATGCCTTGATGTTCCAACTATCACTCATTAACACTGGTCCCTAGTAGTACATGTTCCTCATATTCATTAACTTCCATGACTTTTGACCTAGTGCTCCCTTAATGTTTTGTCCTACTACTACTTAACACTCCTTAACATGCATTAGAAATATCTAGCACACCTTATTACTCTTCAACATGCCCTTCTATTTCATAGCATGCATAACACTCCCTGACACATATTGGCACTTGGCACATGTTGGCACTTGGAAAGTATTAGCATATATGGAATGCGTTGAGATGCCTTGGTATTATTTGGCATGATTTAATATTAAATTTCTTTGAGATCAATTGTTGGAAAGTAGAACAAGAGTGAGAACACAAAAAACCCCAGCAGAGCCAAATCTCTGATCTATTTTGATGATTAAAATGGTAAATCTAGAGTTTGGGATCAAGCGATGCACTCCACGGCTAGGGTTCGCTCTGTCTCTGCTACGCTAAAACCCTAACTGTTCTGCAGCATCATTCAGATTTGAAAGCGCCTTTCCAGATCACGCAAGGAGTTTGATTTTACTCATGGCAATGACATCGGGGGGGGCGGCCTCCCCCTGCAGACAAGGACACAACTACAGAAAACTTTGACCAAGTTCACCGAGCTAACAATAAGGAACAAGACAATGAAGCTATGTTGGAGCTGGCCTCAGAGAAACAGGCAGACGCATCAGTCGCCACCTCCTCCACATGCAAACCCATTGCATCAGAAAGACCCAAAATTGATCTGCCAAGCCATCGCATAAATTATAGAATCCAATATATGAGGGATCATTCTCTTATTGGAAATTTTATTGGCTTATGGCCTACTGAAAAGGCATTGCAAGGATTGATTGCCTCCAAATGGAAGCCCAAGAGACAGGTAACCCTCCAGCTCGGCCCGAAATGCTTCTTCACAGCAATTTTCAACTGTATTGAGGACAGAAACACGGTCATGGATGTAGGGCCCTATTTTTTCAACTCAGCTGGGCTATATCTCAGAAACTGGGTTTAAAGATTCAACCCAGACAAGGAAAATTTTAACTAGGCTCCTATCTGGATCCGTTTATACTCGCTACTGCTTGAATACTGGGACGAAGACTCACTCCAAGAGATTGGCAGAGGACTTGGGGAGTTCATCAAGATAGTAGAGGAACCCAAACTCTGAAGATACACTTCATATGCAAGAATCTGCGTCTTCATGCAACTGGACAAAGCGCTGCCAGATGCGGTAAGTTTATTCCATGATGATTTTGAATGGATCCAACCCTTGGATTATGAACATGTTTCGTTTAGATGTCGCATATGCCATGCACACGGACATCTGTTCAGAGATTGCCCGCTCAATACACAATCTCTAGGTAAAGAAGCTGGAGATAAGGTGGAACCGAATGGCTTCATGAAAGTGCCCTCAAGAAGAAAGCACAACAAAAAACCCTCCACCACTAAGAAAAAACCTAACCCCTCTGCCAATGTCCCGTCTACCAGCAATAACTTTGCCATTATTTCCAACTCTGACCCATCTTTTGAAGGCCATCACAATCCCCTTGACCCCTCTCTCAAATCCTCTGAACCCTCAAGCTTCTCTGAGCCCTCCAACCCCTTGTCAACCCAAAATGAGCAGCAGAATCAGCAGCCATCTGCTACCCTCTCCACCGAAGCTTCAAAGTAGTTAACCTAGAATCCCATCATTATGGAGATCGATGACCCTAAATCTAGCCCTAACCCAGTCCACAAATAAATACCAGAAGGCAGCCAGAGAAGTCTCATGGAAGAGGATGCTGATAGTCTTGACCTAGGGGAACTTGATCTTCTAGGACTTAAGGATGCTTGCAGAAGAAATGAATTTGATAAAATCAACCATCGGCAAATCGACACTCTCGAAGTAGTCCTAACCAAAGTTCAGCAGCAAAAGAAGCTGGGTATTCAACCAGGCAGTCACTGGGACAACTTGAAAGTCATAAAGGAGTCCAAGAAAAGAGGCCAAAAGCTAGATTGACAATGAACCATCACATTAGGGGAAATGTTCGTGGAGTCGGGTCGCTACCCCAAGTTAACTAGGTTTTATAAACCACTTGAAAATTGTACGCCATGAAGCTTTTCTCATGGAATTTCAGAGGGCTCAATAGCCCCGAAAAACACAAGATGATCAAAAGCATGATTCAGAAAGAAAGACCACAAATCCTCTTTCTTCAAGAAACCAAATGCAACAGTGAAGAACTAGGAGCAATCTTATCCAAATCTTGGCCTACTTGTCAATCAGTAGTAGTGGATGCCTCAGGCTTCTCTGGAGGACTCGCCATTGCTTGGGATACACAAGAAATAATGCTATCCAATTTTCATGTGGCCCATAATCTCATCCAGGCCACTTTTCATCCAATCAGCACCAATATATATGGGCATTTATCAAATGTTTATTTCCCTCAGGATTTGGTAAGCAAATTCTCTCTTCTGAACACCATGCAGGCTCTAACTCCAATAGAACGCATCCCCTATGGATTCTAGGAGGGGATTTCAACATGATTACCAATATGGAAGAAAAAACAGGAGGCAAACCCAGACTAGAACCAGAAGGTTCAAATTTCAAGGAATTTATCAATAAATGTTGGCTCATTGATATTCCTTTCTCAAATGGAATCTATACATGTAACAACAAGCGGACAGGAAGGCGGCAGATCGCTTCAAAACTAGACCAATTTCTCCTCTCGGACAATACAATTCATGTAGGAGGCGACCTCTCTGCTTCTATAATTCCTATAGCAGGCTCGGATCACTGGCCTATATTGCTTCAGTGGCAGAGCATAAGCACCCGCTTAAAAAGATCGTTCAAATTCGAGGCCTTTTGGCTCACCCACCCATCTTTTAAAGCAATGGTCCACTCCACTTGGAAGTAATTCATACCGCAAAAATGTTCGAAAATGTACCAGTTCAGCAGAAGCTCAAGTTCCTCAAGCACCACATCAAAAATTGGAACCACTCTGTTTATGGAAATATATTTCAGGAGGAAAAGGCCCTTGAGCAACAAATGGTAGAGTTGCAACAAAAAATTATCATAGAAGGCCGAACATAATTCCTTACCGCCAAAGAACAGGAACTTCAGAAGCAGCTGGATGAAAGACATAAACAAGAGGAGATTTTATGGAGACAGAAGTCAAGAATACGTTGGCTAAAAGAAGGAGAAAGAAACACAAAGTTTTTCCACAGATCCATGATCCAAAGAATAATGTAGAATGGCATTAATCGCATCACCAATCAGCAAGGAGAGTAGGTTGAGCAAAAGGAGGATATTGAGAAGGTGCTTTTGGAACACTTCAATGGTATACAGTAGGAACCTCCCATAGATAGGTAGTCAGCCATAGACGAGATCACTCAGCTGATTCCAAAACTGGTGACAGCCGAGCACAATCAAATGCTGATGCGCCCAATCTCCCTTCAGGAGGTTGAACTTACTGTGACTCAATCCAAGGATGAAAAAGCTCCAAGTCCTGATGGCTTCACCGCCAATTTCTTCCATCACTTCTGGGATCTTATCAAAATGGAAGTTTGGAAAATGGTAGAAGAATATAGAGTAACTCATTGGCTTCTCCCCTTTCTCAATGCTACTTTTATTGCCATAGTCCTGAAATAAGAGCATCCCAGCACCCCTGATAAGTACCAACCAATTGCTCTTCGCAATTTTATTTACAAGATCATCTCTAAATTCATAGCCAACCGTCTCAAACCTCTTCTTCTGATTCTTATCTCGCCAGAGCAAACTAGCTACATATAAGGGTGCCAAATCTTGGATGGCATCATTCTGACTCACGAAGTCATCCACTCCTTAAAAGCTAGAAAGAAGGCAGGTATGCTCCTAAATACTGATCTCTCTAAATCCTTTGATAAATTATGTTGGCACTACATCCAGCAGGTCCTAAGTGCCTTCGACTTTGATCAGTTATGGATTAGATGGATCTTGAGTCTCATTGCCTCCTCTTCTTCTCTATCTTCATCAATGGCGTCCCCTCCAAGCCTTTTACCCCTTCCAGGGGCATTAGGCAAGGAGACCCCCTTTCTCCCTTCATTTTTGTTCTCATGGCTAAAGGACTTGGTCAATTAATTCATCATGCTATCCTCACCCACAAACTGCATGTAATTTCTCTTCATGGCTCCCCTGCTATCACGCATCAGCAATTTGTGGATGATAACATTCTCTTTGGACACCCCTCTGTCCAAGAAGCATGCTCCTTTAAAGCTATCCTAAACCTTTTTTCCAAAGCCTCTGGTATGTCCTTAAATGAGTCTAAATCCCAAGTCTTCTTCTTCAATACTCCTCCCCAAACCCAAGCTAGCATTGCTCGCATCCTGGGGTTTTCCATTGCTTCCCTCCCTGCCAAATATCTTGGTGCACCGCTCAACGACTCTGCCATCAAGCACTCCTCTTGGAACATTCTCTTGGAAAAACTAGAAGCTCGACTCTCTTCATGGACCTTTCGAGCTCTCAACATGGAAAGTAGACTTACTCTCATCAAAGTTGTTCTGCAGTCAATTCCCCTTTATCTCTTCTCCATTTTAGCCTCTCCAAAGTGGGTTCTCAGATAGATCAAAACTTTGCAATGCAAATTCCTCTGGGGCTTCGCTAGTCAGAATCGAAAGTGGGACTTAGTCAACTGGAATATAGTCTGCTCTCCAAAAGAAGCAGGAGGACTTTGGCTCAGGAATCCTTCACACAACAATGAGGTCATGGGAGCCTGCATACGGTGGAAATGGCTCTCAAATCCGCATATGCCATGGGCCAAATTATGGACTGCCAAATATGCTAATAACAGATCACCGGAAGACCTGAGAAGGCTATCTCCAGGAAACTCAAGCTCGCTCATATGGAATGCTGCCAAGCTTCATTTTGGACTCATACAACAACACAGCTTTTTGGAAATCTGCAATGGTAACACAACGAGATTTTGGGTCGATTCCTGGAAGCAAAACCAAAATCTTATTGATACTTTCACCTACATCAGAAATGGAAACAGCAGGGGCATGGAGCATGACAAAGTCATCTAGCATTGGCTAAACACCAGCCATGAGGAGTTCAGATAATGGAAGCACCCTTCTCACATAATTACTCACGCTCAGGAATCCACTTGGAATGCCCTCAGTGAAGAGCTCCAATGTAGGAAAATCAAGTGCTCCGAGGATCCTGACACACTTAGATGGGGGTACACTACGAGAGGTATGTTCACTACAAAGGAAGCCTACTCCCTAATGCACCCTATACCTCTACCTCGTGACTCGCTATGGCAACTTGTTTGGGCTCCAGGTACTTGGCTAAAGGTTTCCACTTTTCTCTGGCTACTTAGTCACAAAAGAATTCTTACATGGGACAATCTGATAAAAAAAGGTTTCATTGGTCCTTCTCAATGTCGCAATTGTAATCAGAGAACTGAAACGATTCAACACCTCATGATTTCCTGCACTTTGGCCAACACTCTCTGGGAGAAAATCTACTTTAGGTGCCAAAAAATCAAACCTGTTAGGGACATAACAGACATCATTCGTAACTGGCCCAGGCATCCATATAATAGTATTCTCCTCAATACTCTCTGGAAACTTATCCCCGGGCTCCTTCTATGGTCTATATGGAAGGAAAGAAACAAGAGAATCTTTAAGAATCAATCCACTTCTTTGGATATCATATGGAGCAACCTCACCAGCAATCTTGAGGAATCTCTGGCTCTTCAATCCTGGAAGGAAGACGATTTTCCCAAGCAACCTAAAGAGATAGCTATATGGCAGAACTGGAAATTTAAAATTATTTCGACCCCCAACTCTAGCAGCCGACACACCTCAGACTCTCCTTTGTACTGGGCCCATCCACCTCCTGGTATTGTCAAACTAAACTTCGACGGAGCCTCTAGAGGCAATCCAGGACAAGCTGGGTTTGGTGGCATCTTCAGGGATTCCAAAGGGGACGCCCTTGCTGTCTATTATGGATCCATTGGTTGGGACACCAACAACTCAACAGAGTTGTAAGGGCTTCTACAAGGATTACATATAATATAGCGCTACAACTACACTCCCACCATCATTGCAGGGGACTCTCAGATTCTCATCAACTTGGAAAAGCAGATCCTCCAAGGCACCAACTCGGCTAAGGTTGCTTCAAGCTGGCGCTTGGCTGCCAGAATCGACCAAATTGGCAATTGGATGAGAAACAATCAAGCAGTCTGCTTCTCCCATGTCAAAAGAGAGGGTAACAAGGTTTTTTATCTCCTAGAAAATCTAGGAGACAAAAATGCCTACACGCTAGTTCATGGTCCCCTCAACATTATCCATGAAAAAGACTCCTTGCAGAACTACACTATTTCGGTGCACAAGGACCGATCAACACTAGATGCGGTTGATAGCTCAGTGTGATGGGAATTCAGTCCCCTGGCGGGTCCCGAGGGTGCTCGCACGCAACGGAAATATGGCTCCCTGCAATGCCATTACTCACACCGTAAATTAGCCAGCCTACACTGCATTAATTCATTCTACCTCGCCGCTCCTTTACCTTGCTCTGTCGGTTCAAGTTGATATGGCTTTCTTTTGGGAGACTTCGACCAATTCCTGGGTTTTCTACGACTCTCCATCTCCTGTTCATGGTGCATGTCCAGTTGAATGCGCTGAGTCGAGTGTATGCACCCAAACCGGGCGTCACTGCAACATTCTTGGCTGTCTGGAAATTTTGCCAGGTCTCCACTTCACTCAAAGTTGTTTTTGTAATCTAACCTCTTATTTGCATTCCCAATCTGCAGATTTGCTGTGGTCTCCTTCAACCTCTGTCTGCGCCTCTTGCCTCAAGCAACCCCCGCATCGCTCTATGGAGATGCCTCGACTTCGGCATCGAATGAGGTGTAGGCGTGGGGCAAGCATAGGTCGCCCTCCCTACCCTCACTCTTCTCCTAGTCCTACCTCTGGCTCCTCTGTGGAAGATGATGGATGATGCCTTCATTCGGAGTCTAGAAGGAAGAGAGCTCGCTCTTTTCATACTGGAGGCTCTCACTCTGTTCCGCCCGAGCTACGCCACCCACATATCCCTCCTCCGACCTCTGCACCTGTTATTCATGATCTGCTAGCTCGACACTCCGCCAGACCTCTCAGCGAGCATAATTCCTCTTCAACTGCTCCTTTTACAAGCCTTTCCTCTCTGCGTTTGTCACCATTAGTGTTTGTGAAAGCTCTGCTAGCTTCGGCCAGGATTCTGTCCCACACTCTGCCACCATCCCGCCTCGCCCATAACCTTCTCAAGTTAATAATGATGTGTCTGGTCCTAATGCGCCCCTTGGCATTGGGAAATCCATCTCTGATATTGGAAAAGTGCAGGAGGGATTCTTCAGCAAAGATATCGCCCCTAATAAGGTCAATGCAGAGGAAGAAGACGAGTACGGTTGCAGAATAGTGGAAGAACCGGACTCTCCAATTCTGAATCAGTGATTTTGAACTCCTTCAGCCCTCAATGGTCTAGGTTTACATTTCAGTTGGAAAATTTTGGGTTTTGTTGCTTTCATCAGCTGAACAAGCTGTATGGTTTATTAGTTTTCAGTATTTTGAGTAAATTAAAATGTATGCACTGTATACAATTTTCCCTTGCAAGGGAGGTAAACCTTCTCTCTCAAGAGTTGGTTTCCCATTCAAGGCAGCTCAGTCATTTTTGTAAATGCATGGACATCAAGCCCAGTTCTCAGGCTCACACAGCTGAGACTAGTGTAGTTTTGTACTTTTATGTTTCATAAATAAAATTAGTTTTACCGAGAAAAAAAAAATTGTTGGAAAGTAGATGAGAAGAAACAAAGGAAGACTTTGCACTTAGAATTCACTTAGACTTTCCACTTGGCACATATTGGTGCCTGGAGTGGTGTGCCTAGCATACCCATCTTGGAAAAGGTAAATTGATGACTTATTAAACATCTTATGTGTACATTTCCTTGTAGTTTAACTTTTTCTCCATTTTGTTGCCTTGGCAATGCCTGGCACGCATTGAAACACCCCTACACATCTTGGCATGCCTTATCACTTGGCAGATCTTAGCATATTTGACATGCCTTTGCAACATATGGCACATGTTAGCATTCCATATCATGCCTTGGCACTCTTGTCCGCACAACTAGCCTTTACATTTTTTCACGACTTGGGAACCCAATCAAGTCCTTGGCTATTGCAGATCATGTGACAATATTCGCCTGCTTCAACCACAAAAACTTGAACAATTGCACCTACTACAAATAGATTGTGCCTTGTTCAGCTAAGAATTACCTATAACTCATCTTATGCCACCCATGTCCAAGATCAACATGTCCCACTTAACTATTTAGCAAGACAAGGATCACATGATCTAGCCGTGCCCATAAAGCAACTAAGCAACATATCTTACAATATAGGAAACATTTCACATGTATGTTCAGTTCATATAAGCAATAGAACATTAACTAAGAGTTTGCAAGAACCATAAGATGAACAAGGCACAGAAGATATAAGCTGACACAACTCAAGTGCCCCAAAAATTATACACAACAATGTACAATATGAAAATATCTATAATAGTTTAAAACATTAGAATGCGGCCAAAGTGTGTCACATCTCATTTTTTAAAAATAGATAAAGAAAAAACAACGTTGTGCCTAGCACAAAGTGATTTCCCTTTTTATAAAACTACTATGTCGAGCCTCTGATAACAATCCTAGGCTTGCCTCCTATAAATCCTATTCCTAACTTCTACTAACACACTTCATCCTTAGCACACTCGAATTCCCTGACACTCCCTGGCACAAACTCTTATTCGTTCCTTTTCATGAATTTTTTCCTAATTATCCCTTGATATGCTGTGACACTCCCTAACACTCTAGTCCGGCATGCATTGACATTGTCTGGCATGTGGTAGCATGCCTTTTCATTCCTTTTCATGCCCTGACCCTCCCTAGCCATCATGCCCTCACAACTACCTTTACTTAATTTGCAACTTGGGAACCCAACGAAGCCCTCGCTTGACTACAAGGGCTTGACGAAGTTACAGTTACTACAACTAGACTATGTTTTTGAATTGTGTAGCTTGGGAGGTACTCCATAAGCCTAGTGAGATGGATTTTTTTGAGTTTGGTCACAAAAGGTTTTGTGGGAAAAGAAGCAAAGAAAACAGATTTTGGACCCAATGTGGATTTAAAATCTAAAAGAAAATTAAAAAGGGAAAACAATATTTCCTAAGGTCTAAGTGGATAAAACCCGTAAGTTCTAAAGGGTTCCTAAGAGGTCTAGGAACAAGTATTTAAGGAGGCCTTGGGATGAAGGAAATATCATCAACTGAGAAGGATCTCATTTGATCAAGGGGACGAAGAGAGATGTAGTCCTAAAGGGCCCATGATCATTAGCATGCATAGAATTCATTAATATGCCTCGTTATGCTTTGGCATGGTTTAATATTAATGTTATTTGAGATCAATTATTGGAAAGTAGAAGAGAAGTAATAGTGGATGATTTGGCACTTAGATTGCACTAACACTTAGCACTTGACACTTATTTTCCGCCTTGTGTTGGTGTGCATAGCATGCCCCTACTAGAAAATGTAAATTGATGAATTATTAACCCTATGATGTGTTAATTTCCTTGTATTTTAACTTGTTTCTCCTTTTTTGTTGCCTTGATAGTCCTTGGCATGTATTGTCACACCCTTCCACATCTTGGCATGCCTTGGCACTTGAAAAATCTTAGCATATTTGACATGCCTTTGAACTATCTTGCACATGTTAGAATTCCCTAGCATGCCTTGGCACTCATGCCCTCACAACTAGCCTTACATTTTTCCATGACTTGGGAACCCAATCAAGTCCTTAGCTATTGCATTTCATGTGACATTGGTGTGCTTCAATTGTAACAACTTGATCAATTGCACCTACTACAAGTATATTGTGCCTTTTTCACCTAAGAAATTCAATGTTCAAACTGAATTTATACCAAAAGATGTCTAGGATAGGGCCATTCACCATAATTCTTGACCCTCATTTTTAGCCTGCTTTATTTTTCCATGAACTTATTTATCATAATAGTTGTAGGTGTTATAAATTGGATAGCCACTGAAATACATAACTTATGATTTGACACTGTTTCTCTTGAGAAAAGTGTCTATATCTTATTCTACACGAGGGCTGTCGTGGTATCTTCCCTCTCGATCTGCAATACCCTCTCCAAATGAACCAACAGTGCTATCTATTTCCAATTATATGTTTCTGTCTCCATCTAACATAACAAAAATTTCTTCAAATTATGGCCACAAAGATTCCTATGTGAGCTTGTAAAAAAATGAATTTTTTTCTTTCATAAAATGTACCATGCAATGTTGACTCCTCTCTCCACTTACCCTTTTCCAGCCCTTTCAACGGGCATTCTTTAAGAAATATGCTAAACCATGGGGTAAAGTTTAAAGCTAAACCTAAAGCATTGCCACAATGCTCTCTCTTCTTATGCCACTCCATTCGAATGCTTTACATTTTGGAAGTAGTTTTCATATTATCTTTTTATTTTGACTTTTTGACATCTTACATAATTTTTGTAACTCGTGATTTTTCTGGAGTACCCATAATTTTGTATGAAAACTAATTATGGGTACTCCATAAAAATCACGAGTTACATAAATTATTGAAATTGTTGAGTGTCATTTTTAGCTCCCCACTCTTATTGAAATTTAAAATGGATTTCTTGTCTACTACTCCCTCGGAGATGCTGAGATGCTTTAACCACAAGAGTTTTCTTCAGTTCTGCCAGAAAATTCAACTATAAGTTTCTATCTCACCATTCTCCCTTTTTTATAACCTTCACTTGTTCATCGTTGAGTTCACTATTTAAATTTACAAGGGTAACCTCAAGCAAGAGTGGTGTTTGAATGTGGACCTAGAGACAAGGTTGTGTCTCATTTTTCAATGATAAAATTCAATTTCTTCCAAAAGATGTCCAAGACAAGGCCATTCACCGTAATTCTCAATCCTCATTTTTAGCCTGCTTTATTTTTCCATGATCTTATTTATCATAATAGCTGTAGGTGTTGTAAATGGGACAACCACTAAAACACACCACATATGATTTGAGACTGTTTTTCTTAAGAAAAGCATCTAGATCTCATTCTCCATCAGGGATGTCATGGTATCTTCCCTTTGGATATGAAGCACCCTCTCCAAATGCACCAGCATTGTTGTATCTTTCTAATTATATGTTGTCTTCTCCATCTAAGATAGAAGAAATTTTTTTGAAATTATGGCCTCAAAGATTCCTCTGTGAGCTTGTAAAAAATTTGATTTTTTTTTCGTCAAATGTACCAGGCATTGTTGACTCCTCTCTCCACTTACCCTTTTCCAGTCCTTTCAACCACCATGCTTTAAGAAATATGCTAAACCATGGAGTAAACTTAAAAGCTACACCTAAATCTTTGTCATAATGTTTTGTCTTCTTATGCCATTGAATTTGGTTTCTTTATATTTTGGAAGAAATTTTCATATTAGTTTTTATTTTTACCTTGTGCTATTTTACATAATCTATGTTATTCATTATTTTTCTGGAATACCCATAATTGTGTATGATAATTAATGGCTATTTTATACTAATATATTAGATCTATGTTCTTCCCAAATTCAATGTGAGAGGTTTGGCAGTACGATTGCATGTTTCTGATAATTCCTGCACAAATTTTTTTCCTCTACATTTTCCAGATTCAAAATTAGAGTTCCATGATCCACATCAACAAGATTGGTTCAGAAAGGAAGCTGCAGAGATACTTTATAATGCAGATTATACATATGGGTAGATGTTTTCTAATTAATTTATATGCCTATCATACCTATGGCATAGGACCCCCCAAATCCAAAATAATGTGCATTTTGATGCAAATGTATATGTTGCAGATAATGTGGAAATGTTTTTTAGAGAGGTTTTTAATTTTCTTTGTTAGATAGGATAGAAAATCGCCACAGCAAGATCCTTTTATTTTGGTATTAAGGTTGTTGAATCAAGGAGACAAATTGTAGATCTTGAAGGAATGTTGCATAAAGAGATTTGAATTTGAGGTGATATTATAGATGTATATAAATGATGTTTAGTATACTTTAGGTTGTATAACATGATATTATGCTAGAATAATCTTTCTACCTAATGAATATTTCCATATTTGTTTATAGAAATTTATTAGTTGGAAATAATTTCTTCATAGATTAATTCATTCTTTTAATGTAATCTGTTAAATTCAAAGAGGGTTTGTTGCAAGAGGCCATCATTAGTGATGGGAAAGTTGGAAGAATTCTTTCTCATATTTCAAATCTAAACAATATAAGACGTAGATAAATGTCTTTCAGATTAATCACATCATTAGGATTCGGTCATTATTCCAAAAAACTTTTATCTACTTTATGGATCACAAAAGTCTTAGATAAAACAATATAAGAAGTCTTCTTCTTTATGAATCCTATGAATGGGATCGTAATATTTTCCATTATTCATAGCTTTGTCATATATATTGATTCTTTTTTTACTTTTTCACATGCAAATCAGCCTTTTAAAGGAAATTTTTTATGTTGTCATAACAAATTTACATGATTCACAAGGTGAGAAATCAATGTTTAGTGTAATTGTAGATTTTAGGTTTTATAATTATAGGTTATTTATAGGTTTTAATTTTCTTCAAAGTTTCACTTTTAATTGAGTATTCAACTGAACATATTGAGTGTCTTATACATAACTATTTTTTATTTACTATAAAATCTTTTTCCACAGTAGAAGAAAGTCCATTTTGTATTGGGAGATAATTGAACACATTGTTTTTTCCAATGTTTTGCAGTCTTAAAGTGAACTAATTACTATGTTGTTTTTTATATAAGTTTCAATTATAAGTTTCAAAAGAGACACTCTTACTATGATAAGTTTCAATTTTTTATATTTTTTGGTTGTTGTCGTGTTTTGAGTGCGGACTTGTGAAATTACAAATTGCACGTCACTTTATGTGAACATGATATATATATATCTTAATTTTTTTTTCCTTGTGGTTCCTTGGGAATCTGTGTTGCATTTCCATAAAAGTTTAGATATCATTCATATATCTAAAATTTGAAATTTTAATTTGAATATTTACATGATAAAGGAAAGACAAATGTCCCAATTATAAAAATTCACCGAACAACAACATTGATATTTTTCTTTCATTCAACCTATAACATATTGCATCTTTCTTCATAAATTATCTTCTTCCATATGCTATCCACTTATGACATTTCCTCTGCAATATTGGGTGAATTTCCGAGTTATAGGTCATTTGTAGGCTATAGAGGTCTTCAGTGTTTCAATTCTAATTGAGTATTCAACTCAACATATTGAGTCTCTTATATGTAACTATTTTTCCCTCCACCCACTTTTCATAACTTCCATAATGATTAGGTAGGAACTTGCACTTTGATGATGTTTTTCTTGTTTAGGAAAAGATTGTTGAGACTTTAATTTATTGAAAGTTGTAGAACTTACAATCTATAAAGTTTCAAGATATAATTTTTAAAAGTCTAATTCTTTAAAGGGTGTTAGCTCAATGGAAGAGCATATGCTTTACAAGTAAGAGGTTGGTGGTTCGATTCCATCATTCCCTTATATTCGTATGGAATGTAGGCAATTATTTTTTGGTGACAGAGGCTCTTTTGACCATCACCAATGAGCTTATGGTGACATTTTTATACCCTCACCAAAATATCAAATGGTGAAAGTCAACGAATGCCACCATATATATGCATCAATAGTGATGACCATGAAAGGTTTGTCACCATAAATCATTGTTGATATGAAATGGTGAGTGTCATTGTTTGTTATTATAGTCATTATTCGTGACTGGAAGTCACTAATGAGATTATCATAACATTTTTTGACCCTCACCAAATATGTAATGGTGACAGTCAATGAACGACACCATATATATGCACCAATAGTGACGACCATGAAAGGTCCATCACAATAAATAATTATTTTTTGTATGAAATGTTGACAGTCACTATCCGTCATTATAATCAATATTCATGATGGACCTTGAATTTCACCACAAAAAATACTTTTGGCGACGCCACCTTTGGTGACATTCAGGTTTTTGGTGACCAAGGGTATTGTCTGTCATCATTTCTCATATGAAATGGTGACGGTCACTATCCATCATTATAAATAATTATTGGTGACGAACCTTGAATGTCACCACAAAACTTATACTTTCGGTGACACCACCTTTGGTGACGTTTAGTGTTTTGTGATGAAAGCTCTTTTGACCGTCACTAATGAGCTTATGATGACATTTTTCACCCCTCACCAATGTCCCTTTTTCTTGTAGTGCATTCTACGAAAATCTCGTGTTCATAATGTAGTAATAGAATTTGTTGATGAATGAATGTTGTTCATAGATACTATTGGATATGGAGCGATATAGAAGTTGTTTGGAAAAACAAAATTTGTTATATATAGCCAGTAACATAATGTAAGTAAATGTTCCTTGAATTTTTTTTAGGTTTATGATACTAATAATAAATTTGTGTTTAAAGGAATCAATTGTTTCAAAAGGTTTAATTCTGCAAATAATTTAGGTTAATAAATTATATAGAAAATAATAATGTAAAAAGGAAATGAGAAAAATAAATAAATAACTGGAAAAAATTATTAAGGAGAAGAGGTAGAAAAATGGGAAACGATGATTCAGGCTTGTTCGCATTCCCATTCTCTTGATTCTTGCTATTTTTTCCATTAGTTTTATATTTCCCTTTTTTTGTTAAATAATACAAAAAGATGCATATGACACATAATGTTCTAATTATTATCAAGGATAGAAACAAATTTGTTTTCCATTTTCATAATATTCTCGAGGCAGATCAACAATTCTTTCCTTGTAGCAAAATTCTTCCTTTGTTTTATCAAAGGTATGTAATTGTTGTTGCTGCTTAACTAAATCTTTAAACAATAGCAAGATGTAGGTGGATGCAAATGAAAACACAAACTCAAATGTTTAAAGAAAGGCATTAGATAATGAGTAAAAGGGTGCACAACCCCAAAACTGAATAGAATCATAAAAATCACCTTGATTGCTATAGAATATGCAAATAATGAAAAAGCAGTGTACTATAAAGGAAACCATGTCTTGGTCCCTCCACATCCTAGTCCTACGAGAATAAAAAATCGACTGCACTGTCGTGCTATTTAAAAGTGCTTTATTATATATATATATATATATATATATATACCGCATTGCCATGCTGTTTATAATTTGTCAGTGTTATGTGTGTGTATGAGCGCTTCAGTTGGCTGGTATTTTAAAGATGTTTAATGGCAATTCATTTTACAGTCTTGTTTGTTTTATCTTTATGATCTTATTCAAATAGGGGCCTACTTCAAGAGGTTTCAAGTCAAATTCAAGCGCAGGAGATTACAGGGAAAGGATCCGACCAACAATGAGTAGGTATGTAATTCTGTTGGCGGCGTTTCTATACTCACTTCCCTTGCAAGTTCATTCACAATGGATCATGGATGAAACAAGCAGTAGGCGAGTGAATTTTGTGTGTGTGAACTGGGCAAGTCACATGGAACCTCTGCAACATATCACCAACACCATCAGCTCCCTCAAATTCAATTGTGTGTGCCTCACATGGGCCATTTTTAGGTCACTGATCCATCCCCTTCTAATCTCATCGTTGCCTAGACATTCACCTCCCTTAACCTGAGTTTCGTAGCAACCAGAGTAGCCACGCACAACCCAGAGATCTTAGGGTTCTCTCATATTGAAGCCTACCAACATGTGGTCACAGATCTCCAGAATTCTGACGTCATGGTCATACTGGATAACCACATAAGAAAACTGCAGTCGTGCTACTCTCTCAATGACAAAAATCACTATTGAAAAATACCTGACCAATATACCTTCAGAAATTAATATTGAGACTTTACATAGAAAATTTCTTTTCACCATTGAGCGTAAGTGATTTGGCTCCCTTAATATTTCTTTGAAGACTATATCATTGGGATGTTTTTCTCTTACATATGTTATTAAACACACACATGGTGGAGGAGAAGGTAAAACACACACATATAAAGATAAGTGTGAGTTGCTCATATTATTCACCATAGATGTCTATTTATGTTACATTGGTGTGACCCTTGAATTCATCTTCCAAGGTCACTTGGACTCCTTCGTGACTATTCACCTTCCACACCTACCCATAGAGGATTAGGTGTCCAACATTCCCCCCCTTAATCTAAAGGGGTATGTGTGAGTCCAAGAAGAGAGTTGTAATACAAATCTACAAACTATGCATGGAAACACTTAGGCTAAATCAGCTCTCTAAAATGTTGGCATAAAGAGGTGGTTTAAGGATGACCACCAAAACTAGAACGCAACGCTTATTGCAGTTCCCAGAACTCTTCCAAATCTAGCAAGAAGCTAAGGTATTTTGCTAGAGGAAGTGTCCCTCATATTTGAAGAGGGAGACATTCAACCTAGAAGAAGGGAGGTATACAACCTGCGATGGTTTAAGGATGACCACCAACATTGGAAATCTTAATGCATTTCCCAGAACTCTTCCAAAGATGGCAAGAAGCTGAAGTATTCTGCTAGAGGAAGTGTTCTAAAAGAGGAAGAATATCAAACTCACATAGATGGTTTAAGGGTTGTCCACCAACCAAAGGCATGCTCATGGGAATTCGTGTCTCTGGCTACAACTCTGAATCTAGAATGATGAATTGTGGCTCAGGCTCGCTTGAAATACTATGTCTCTAGCTACAACTCTGAATATGGAATGAAATATTATGGCTCAGGCTCGCTTGATGCGGCTTTGAAGCTTGTAAATGACCACCATTTTCTCCCCTTTCAGGTACAAGGTGAGATGATGGAGAAAACTCAACTACAAGATTTTTCAATATTCTATAACAAGTTCTAACATGTGACTTAAACAACTTCTTGGATGTTGATGCCCATTACCAAGAAGCGATCCATCCAAGATAAATCTTTGTTATTGAAGGAGGCTTGTTTCTGAATCATATGTGTGAGGAATGGGTGTGCTGACCACAGTGCTTGCATGGGTGAAGATTGAAATGGTGATCTTTCATATGGCCAACGTGATCACAGTGTTGGAATTTTACAATCTGTTGTTGTTGTTGTGGAAGTGGATTAAGATTTGGAACAGCTGAATGTCAACTGTCATAAGGGAATCTAGCACTTTGAAATTGGATAGGCTTGGAGTAGTCTGGAATATGGAAGGAAAACTCCTTTTCATATCCAAGACTAGTTATGTTCTTGTTATGGACAAGCTCTTCCCATGGTCTAATGATGGGCTTGGCAAGCGCATGCTGAATTTCGACACCTGCATGAACATTTTCTCTTGAACTAGGCACTGAATGTGAATCAACTACTACTATATATTCTTGCTGGTGATGGGAGTCACTCTCAATTTTCTGAAGAGAAATAGGTTTAGAATGAGGACTCCTCTACTGTAATTCTTGTTGCTGGAGTTGAGATTCAAGCTGCAAAAAAGAAATATTTTCTTGTGCATCTTGTAGAGAGAACTGAATAAATGTGAGAGTGTCTTTGCTGACTTTAACTGTGCTATCAGTAGTAGACAACATTAGTGTTCTTAATAGCTCTAACGACTCATTGGGTCTGCCCATTGTCAAAATAAACAATCGAAAAAATGATGAGGGGAAAATACCCACTTGTACTCTTAGCACATTAAAAAATAAGAGAAGCCTTTAGGCTATGAAATGTATTAATAAATTCTAGTAAAAGCCTTGGAATCAAATAGAGAATAACAATTAGAAAAGATTTTAGATATATATCAAAACTAATTTGTACTTAAACTTGCACCAGTTTGACCAAAAATAGAAGCTCTTTGTGTATCAATGACAGTGGAAAACATGCCAATCAAAGACAGTGGAGCCAAATTCAAGTTTAAGTTGAGTATATATAAAAATCTGAAATCATAAGAATCAGAATATTGCTCTGTTTTGTAGCTACTATCCACTTCTTCAAATCAAGTTGTGTTTTCCTTTAGAACTATCACCCGAACCAAAGCAATGGAAAACAAGATCTGAATAATTAGCGTATAGCTATTATGTGCTCCTTACCTCCATTGGTTGAAATGTACAAAAGAGGTCATTTTTGACCACAAAATTTAATTTTTAGAAGTTCATGGGAGCGTTATCCTAGTTTTTGCAGAGAGAGTGGACCCCTTCCTGCTATGGAATTGAACTTGCAACCTCACTACGATAAGTGTTTTTTTTTTTTTTAATCTTTTTTGAGTTGCAATGGAAAAAAAATTGCCACAATTTGGAGCAAGAGAACTTTTCAAATCATCCAACAACAAAATCCAAATCTCATCAGTGAGATTCCTATCCAAGGCCATTGGCTTCCCTTGCGCCATGGAGAGACTGCTTGAATTTGCACAAAAATTTGGTGTCAATTAGGTTGCAAACATTGGAGAAGAGGTGCCAAATGATAGAGCGATAGAAGGTTGCAGATGCTGGAGTGGAAGGTTGCAAATGCTGGATTGATAGAATATTTTTGGTTTCAGTGGTTCAATTTACATGGTAGGAGTAGTGTGAGGGTTGAGGTAGTGCAGTCGGGACCATGGGAGAGGAGAGATAAGGCTAGAGTGAGGGAGATGGGAAGGAGCTAGCATGAGGGAGATAGGAATGCAGAGGGTCGAGTGTGATGGGAGGAGGGAGAAGGGAGGAAAGGTGAGTGGAATCATCAGAAGTAGCACGTAGCAAGGGCCTGCATGGGCTGACGGGAAGGTAGCAGAGGAGTGGGAGATGAGCCGACAGGGAGGTAGGAGGTGAGCCGGCGGTGAGGGAGTAGACCCGACAACCGAGGAGGAAGAGGGCCGATGGCTGAGGGGAGCTTGAGGGAGGGGAATATTAGGTACAACAATAGTTTGCCCCTACAAACCAGTTCCTTGCAGTACTAGACTACCAACACTAGCCGATTTCAACATAGTTGAAACAATCCTGTTTAAATCATTAAAGGTTTAGGAGCAGAAGTAGAGATAAATACTGTCACTAGTACATTTGGCGGAAATTTCGACACTTTTGACCAAATGTCGGAAATTTCCCCAAATTTTTTCAACTTTTTCAAATCCTACCCAGAACCATCATTATACCGACGTTTACAGAAAAGTGTCTCAATACCAACACTTAGACAAAGTGTCGCAATTTCGACATTTGGAGGGAAACATCGCAATTGCGACACTGTACCCCAAACCATCGCTATTGCGACGGCTACCTCCAAATGTCGCAATTGCAACACTTTGTCTAAGTGTTGCAATTGTGATGTCTGGAGGTAGTCGTCGAAATAGCGACGCTTTGGGGGTGTCAGAATAATGATGCTTAATGGTTAATTGGTTCACTATGTAATTCAATGGTTTTCCCTCTCAACTTTTTCGACCTTTATGGTTCTTTCCCATAATTCCATTCTGCCCTATTCAATTTTTTTTTCCCGCTCATCTTGTTCAACCTTTTTCTCATGAACTTTGAGTATGGCAAAAAATGCCCTGTACAACTACGAAGATTTTCCCTTGATATTACCTCAGTAAGTGGCAATGGTAGTAATGTAGATCAACTTCATTCCTGCCAGAAGCTCGAATTCGAATCCTCTCGGCTGGAAACCTCCCCATTTTCATTAACTGCTGTATTTTTTACAAACAACAAAAGCTTGGATATTTGGTAAGTGGTTTCTGCTATAAGGGTTTTACTGGGTGTTTGTGAATAGATGTTCAAGGGAAATTCCCTGCAGTTGCTTGGATTAGTAACTTTTGATTGGTATTATTGATTGTTAGTCTACTGCATATTTTGAGACCGAAGCCCTTGGAGTGCTGTGTATTTCACGTGGGTAACTTTTGATTGGTACTATTGATTGCTTGCTAGTGTATTTCTATGTTTGAGACGATGCCTCACCTCTGCATGGATCTTGGTATTTGGTAAGGGGAAGACTCTTACTAGTTTGGTTGTGTACATTATTTTGTTAGAGACTTGTTGATTCTGGCTCCCACTTGTTGCTTTTTGTTTTGATGGGCTTAAAAGAAGCATTTTGGGAGAAATGCATGATTTCATTGATCGAAAGCCTTTTTTCCTACTCTTTTGCTCTTTTTCTCATATGCTTAAAGTACTATATTCCCTTATATTTTTTTTTAAATATGTTTAAAGCACTTTCCTACTCCTTTTTTAATATGCTGGAAGCACTATATTTCCTTATCTAATTTTTTAATATGTTTGA
Source organism: Pinus albicaulis (assembly GCA_034641835.2). Taxonomy (NCBI): domain Eukaryota; kingdom Viridiplantae; phylum Streptophyta; class Pinopsida; order Pinales; family Pinaceae; genus Pinus; species Pinus albicaulis. The sequence continues at coordinate 820,808,663 of CM076577.1, forward strand.
AGCACTGTATTGTTTTATCGATATATTTTTGTAGCATGTTTCTCCAGAAAATATATGCAATTTCCTTTTGGTTAGCAAGCCGCCATCTAATTGCCTAAACGGGCTCATTTGTAACAGATATGAAGTAGAAGAATTATTAATATATAGTATTTTATAATAGGATTCACCTTTTCTTCATGTGAAGAAGCTAAAGAATGGTCATGTATTGACTGCCTCTATAACTGGGAAAATCTTGTCATTTAACTCTTTTAACTATCCTGCTCAATAGCATAATCACATCATTTTGTTTAAGATATAATCAGATCCAAAATACTGTTCAGAGTCCAAACTCACAAATGTGTCCTAAATAACTTATTTCCTGCCACACTTGAAGCTTTTTTAAAATTCTTCATGTATAGCTGATGAATTTATTTGTAGCCTGCATATTGGAGTCACATTGTCTGAAAGATACAAACCAAAATATAATATAATGAATTACCTAAAAAAGCTACTACAAACATCTATGGAAAATACAATGAAGAATCTATTTGATACTCACAAGGGTGTATTACAGACTCCACATAGCCACTACCATATCTTCAAGTAGTATAGGTTGTCAGGGGTAATATGGTGACTGCTACAATGAAACTACAATGCTCTTGCCAGTTTTGAGTGGAAAGAATAAATATTGAGATGAAGAACAAAAGCTATTTAAGGACTCCAAATGTTAACACAACATGAATAGCATGATCCTATAGAGTGGAAATAACTACATTAAACACCTATGTGATTTAGGACCTTGATTCATGCTCTTTGGGTACTCAGAGTCATAGAAACCTAATCTTTGAATGAACTAATGCATTACAATTGTATTATTTCCATAGATACAACTATAGATACAAAGGTGCAGAACATGGTTCCATAGTGACAGAGTCTCCTTCCGCTCCTCATTCTCTGATAAATTTTGGGGCATCATGCTCAAGAGGCTACCTTACTATTTATTTTTGTTATTGGATTCAAGCATAAATGACTGACATTGAAATTCTGTAATTGAAATATGGATGGATCAGAATTCCATTCACTAGAAAAAATAACTAGTCCTTGACCAGTGAATGAACTTCTAAGTATTTAGAATTATATTCATTGTTGTGAAAGATATTAGTGTAAAAATATTGCATTCCAATTTGTGCCAGTCTATTACTTTGGAATGAGTACTTGCCAACAAATTAACTATTACACTTAACATATATAAGCTTGTAACTTACATGTCTTACATTTTTCACAGTCTCCTTGAAAACACACCTGATTTCTTACATCTGATTAGATTTTCAAATGAAAAATGTGAGTTCATCTGAAGAAGATATGACAAGCATGCCACTCTTCTTGAATTCATGACCAAAGAGCTCTCTATACTCTGTTCATACATAATTCTTCTTTGAATCCACAAGACTTTTAAGTGTTTCGTCTGCATCCTGTGTATCCAATTATTTAATTTCATTCAAGTTGGCTAGAACAATGCTACCAAAACTTCTTTATCTACTTTCTAAGCTTGCTTGAATACTGGATCTGTGTTTTTTGAATCTTCCTATGTTCATGTCTACCTGTCAGAGGAAACTTCCATCACCTATTGAAGTTAGGGAAGGTTGATGTTCCTATGCTTGAAAAACTCAGTTGTATAATACAGAAGAGAAAAGGATATTGATTCCTGCTCTTTGGGTACTCAGAGTCATAGAAACCTAATCTTTGAATGAGCCAATGCATTACAATTTTATTATTTCCATAGATATAACTATAGATACAAAGGTGGAGAACATGGTTCCATAGTGACAGAGTCTCCTTCAGCTCCTCATTCTCTGATAAATTTTGGGGCATCATGCTCAAGAGGCTACCTTACTATTTCTTTTTGTTATTGCATTCAAGCATAAATGACTGAAAATGAAATTCAGTAATTGAAATATGGATGGATCAGAATTCCATTCACTATAAAAAATAACTAGTCCTTGACCAGTGAATGAACTTCTAAGTATTTAGAATTATATTCATTGTTGTGAAAGATATTAGTGTAAAAATATTTCATTCCAATTTGTGCCAGTCTATTACTTTGGAATGAGTACTTTCCAACAAATTAACTATTACACTTAACATATATAAGCTTGTAACTTACATGTCTTACATTTTTCACAGTCTCCTTGAAAACACACCTGATTTCTTACATCTAATTAGATTTTCAAATGAAAAATGTGAGTTGATCTGAAGCAGATCTGACAAGCATGCCACTCTTGTCAGATTCATGACCAAAGAGCTCTCTATACTCTATTCATACATAATTCTTCTTTGAATCCACAATACTTTTAAGTGTTTCGTCTGTATCTTGTGTATCCAATTATTCAATTTCATTCAAGTTGTCCAGAACAATGCTACCAGAAATTCTTTATCTACTTTCTAAGCTTGCTTGAATACTAGATCTGTGTTTTTTGAATCTTCCTATGTTCATGTCTACCTGTCAGGCAGCTTCCATCACCTATTGAAGTTAGGGAAGGTTGATGTTCCTATGCTTGAAAAACTTAGTTGTATAATGTAGAAGAGAAAAGGCATTTGCAATGCAATTCTAGGTGCCGCAGTGATGGTTTCTACCAGGGCATCATCCTCTAGCACATTTCAAACGGTTTAATTTATAGCAAAGCTCACATGGATTACATTTTGTGAATGCTCATAGAATAGTTTTCTAAAGAATAGCATGCCCTGTGTTGCCTGCTTTTGTACCCTATACAGTTTCCAGCCATGTAATTGTCATGGGTATTGGGGGAAAAAGTGTGTCAACTGTAATATTTGTAGAAAAAAGGCTTCTTGAAAATTCACTTCCGCATATTCTCCAAAACTAGTGACTGTAGATGTTACTGAAGCACAAGTGCCCTGTCCAGCAACCCATCAATTGCTTGCAAATGTATATGTATGTAATCAATTCTAGACTCTGCATAAGTCAAAAATCATGACCCATAAGCATATATTATATATGAATCATATCAAATAGCATGGAAAGAAAAAAGGAACAAAATTCAAAGAATCAACAAATAAAGTGTAAAGAGAGAAGACAAACAGACAAAAAAAAACATGAATCCCATTATCCTACAAGAATTGGAGAGACTGGAGATGGATTTATTAGACACCACCTATCTCAACACCCAAGCCAAGAGACTTCCAAATCCAGGAGATACCGCAATGTTCATTTCTAGGTGCCGTAGTGTTCGTTTTGCTTGATGAGATTTAAGGCAAAATGCCCACACCCAAAAGGATTTTTGGATCGAAGCTTCAGGTCTCTATTTTTTAATTCTTCAAGTCCCACTCTATTTTTTAATTGATGTGTATTTTATTAATTATGTTTAGTGATTCTAATTTTCTGGGTAAAGACTATGAAAATGAAGTGTTATGTACTAAAAATTCAGAATTCAAATACTGTCTACATTTCAATGTATTTTTGGATCAAACTTATGAAAATAAAGTGTTATGTAGGAAAAGATTCAGAATTCAAATAATGCTTACATCTCAATGTATTTTTGAATAAAAATTTCAAGTCTCTTTTTAATTATTCAAGTCTTTCTCCAATTTTTAATTATGTTTATCTTGTAACTATATTTATCAGTGATAGCTCTAGAAAAAACTCAATTCACAAGCTGTATGAAAATGAAGTATTATATACTAAAAGATTCAGTTCAAATTTCATCCCATACTTAGTCTACTTAGTCTACTGAAAAACATATATGAAAGAAATTAAATATTGTAGTTGTAATATAGTAATAACAGTCAGAATTGACATTCTATGTCTGCTGAAAAGTATAAATAAACACCTAAATATTATAGTGGTAGAAATCAAAATATACGGTTACACAAGTACGAAACCAACCCATTACCGATCATCTGGTCACCAAAAAAACTATGTTGTATTGGGCAACGATATTCTTCACTCTGGTTTTTAATCTCATGTCGGTCTTTGTAACTATATTTGACATTGGTATTCTTCCATAGATACATCAGTAATACATTCTTTGTGCTCCCTTCTCCTGTAGCGATGTTCAAGGGTTTATGCAAGTGCTACACAGTAGGTTGTCAAACAATTTACACTGGTAGTGACAGGGTAATAAATATTAAGGCAGATTTGGGAGAGATCTTTCCATTCATTTTTCTAACAGAGATGAACTGATGCTTCGAATACCGTAGAATTCATTGAAAAAAAATGACGACTGGGTGTCAAAGTAAAACCTGCAGGAATTTTACATATCAGGAGTTGTAATCTGCTACTTCTGGTTTTTCAACAGGTTGCATTTCTAGATTTCCTCCTGGAGTTTTTCATTTCTACACTTTTGTTTTGAATGGGAAATTTCCCTTGAAATTTTTGTTAACCTTGTGAACTCAATTCAGTTATGCAACATCCTTATTCTTGCAGGGAATTTTACAGGAAGAGGAGGCTGCAGTCAGCCTCTCCGCAAATTGAATCACTAGAAATATTAACTTGAGTGAGTTAAATTATCTTAGCAATTTTTTAATTTAGTAATATGGATTTTCATATTATAGAGCACTGGGTTCTGCTGGGAACATATTTTCCACAAACGAAAAGGAAGTTGCTTCACTGGACCTGGATCACCATTGGAGATGATCGAGCATATTGCAGAACTTGGAGCTGAGGTTTTGATTCTAGTATATATTAAAATTGTGTTACCATCTATTACTTTTTTTGAGCTGCTGCAAACTCTCTAGAATTGAAATGGGAGGCCGGATCCTTCACATAACACCTCGATCGGGGGTATTTGATATGTATGTTTTAGTTCAGAAAACAATGTTAAAAAAATTAAAAAAATTCTTAAAGATATTTTTACAAATGTCATGAACCTCATGATTTGGTTGGTAATGATCAAGTTTGTCTTAAAAATTTGGCAAATTTGATTTGCTAATATGCTTGAGATTCCTTTGTCCCAAAAAAAAATTTGATTTTCTAATATGCTTGAGATTCCGAAGAAAATGTGTGCCCAAAATGGCCGAAAAATTCTAAATAATTCTATAGTTTGATTTTTGCTCGTCTTTAGTTCCTGACCACCAAGTTCAAGAGATAATTTCTTATTGGGGTTAGAAAATAAATCGAGTTCAATTTCCAATATTCAATACAATTCATTAGACAAATATAGTATAGATAGCATTTTGAGACACTCACCAGTATGTTTCTCGCACCATACCATTTGAATCTTCCACCTAGCCTAAACATTAATGATCTTAAATTTGCAGAAAATGGGAGAGGATTTAGCTCATTACCAAAGTGTCGATACCCCAATCAATATGACTGTGTATGCCCAAATCCTTTATGAGATTCCAATTTGTGGCTACAAGAATGGAGCTATACACGAAACAAATGCATGGCATCAGAGACTTGCACCAACCAGCATTATAGTGGATATGGTAATATGAATTCATCATTGAAATAAGTGTCTAAAAAATGGTTTCTTCCCTTCAGATTTTCTTCCCATCGAAGTAGATAATAGTTTGAACTGCTTGTAATTCATACTGTATACTATTAAAAGTATAATCTTTCTAGATTAAAGAAAAAAGATGAAGTCCGCACTAAGGAAACTACTTGCCACCAAAAAAAGGCAGCTATAAAAAAATATACATACACAAAGAGAAAAAGGAACCATCAAAGAGGAGATGAATGGTCACATAAAACTACTCCAGTGAAAAACACTCAAATCCCACCCTCTGTAGTCAATGCCCATAAGCACAAAAATATTTTTCAGCACAATTCACAATCGTAGGAGCAGCCAAGGTTTCTTGCATCCAAGTTATATGTCCAGATGCATACAAAGCTCTCATTGCTGAGTGATATGCACGAAGTTATAATTTATGTACTTTTGCTGCTCCTTTCTCTTCAGTCAAAGATTTATCTTGCCTCTGGTTGGGACATTCACATGAATACATAGAATAATTGAAAGAGATATAGACTATAGGTCATGATGAATTCTTTTGAGTTGAACATAAAATATCATTTGACATATAGCTACTACTACTACTAGCAATAGAACAATGACAACTCTTAGCTTCCTCAATTGAACGATTTAATCTGTCTTCAAATGAAGACATGCATACACATTCCTCACCCACATGTTTTCTGGGGAAAGGAAAGGTAACTACCTTTTCTAAAAAAGGATGTGATGACTCTTCCACTGCCTCATGGTTCCTAGATTTCTGGATTGCTCTCCTTTTCTAAGGAGCAGCCTCCATGTTGAAGAAATATTCCTTGTATGCAGATTTCATTTGAATGCCTGGTTTTCTCTTTGTAGCCTTTAAAGAGACATGAGATGTCAAAGGGTTTCACAAATAGGAATCTTTTTTTTCTCACTGTAGCACTTAGAAGGCCTGTAACAGCAGTTACATATAGTATCAGCTGTGTAACAGAGGCAATGTCACCCATCAAGACTGTAAAAATGCTAGGCTTGGGTCGAATTGGAATTTGTATTTTAATATCTTGCATTTGACATAAAGGTAGTAATTCCTTCCAACCATGGTCCAATTTTCGATACCAGTCCTAGTCACTAATTCATCAAATGCTTGCTCAAGGACTGCAAAAATATTAGCTGTGAATATGACATTAATCTTACGAGCTTTTGCTAGGGGATGAAATGTGTGTAACTGACAAATATCCATTGCTACCAAAGATCTTATATTTGGTTCTTGGTTGTTGGAACCTGATGGAGGTAAGACCCACAATCTTGGTTTTTCAAAACTTTATTGCCCAATCAATTTCACAATTTCGGAAAAGTCAACCCATTCTCATTTCTTGAACTGGAAAATTTAATAAACCTCCAAACAAAAGTCTAGCAATTCACAATAATCTCAATTGGCAATTTCAATACTGTGCGGAACTAATTCACTTTCCATCTTAGGTTATAAAACCCTCATTTCTTATAGCCTGCCTTTGTAATAAGATCCGAATTTCATAAAGGTTCATTTCATAATGGTGATCAAATGAGCTTTATTATAAAGTTCATTTGTTACCATAGGCCCACGCACTTATATCCACTTACGACAAGGCTCCCCCTTCTATCACCTATGCTTTCACCCACTATATATATATACACCTATATGTTAACTATTATTTGGTTATGAATCCAATTCATAACATAAAAATGTCGTTCATAACACACATAACCAGCTGTTGATTAGACCCTGCAGTGCATTTAACATACCCTTTCATTAATCATCGTCTCCATCCTACGGCTGGAAGGCTATCGCACTACCACTCCATCATCCGACGATAGTTGTGTGACCCAACTACATGGAGGTTAATTCTCCAAACGCACGCAATATAGATGGTATCAAAAAACCACTCAATTACATGTGTCCATTGCCAGAGTATATCGCATTGTTTTTATAAAAACAACTCACCACCTTCAACCTTGCGCGATACTGCCAGGTTTGGATTTAAAAACTGCCTTTACTGTTCAATGATCGCGGTTCCATTCCTTTCCTTCAGGGTTCCATCGCTCCACAGTTGAACAACCCTCGCCAATTTACAATCCTCCTTGGTTTCGAATTATGGTTCTCAACGCTGGTCCAATTCATGCATCAACCACGATATGCTATTCCAGCGTGTTGAACAATTCAACCCTTCACCCTCCAATCTCATTCGAGTCATGCCTATGGCATTCTACTCCTCAACGCTTCGCCGATGCATACATCTGGAGTATTATTTCAATTCCAATTTGTTTGACCTTCCGGTGGTTTTAACAGAGGTTTAACGCGCCAATTTACTTCTGACTTGGTCCAACACTTATACAACTCAGTAATAATTCCGAAGGGGGGGAATCCTTCTCCGCCATATAGCTTAATAATTAAAATCGAACTTTGTAACTCTTCACCAGAGCACTAGATTCGATTCCTACAGGCTTTATATGCAGAATTGACCATGTTAAGTAACAGAGGTTTCTATGGTTACGCTCAACAAATAGGGCCCAACTCCTCGACCCTTCCAAGGCCTTCTACGCAGGCTCAATGTACATAGAACGTGAATCCTATTTCAATTGGGATAGAAAATTAAACTTCTACACATGAACTGCTACTTTCGATTTCGATCCAGGGTTTCTCATGTGAGCCATTATCACAGGATTCATTCTAAACTATCCACAGCCCCTGATCAGTTCTCATACGGAATTAAGTCTTCAACACACATATAGTTTCGAAACAGATTCCTTTATACACAAAATTGAAACAACTTACAAAGCTTTGGGTCTCTGGCCAGATCTTCAATCCACTGGCCCCCTGCTACTGTACTCTGTCTCTACGGATTTTTCAGGTCTGCATCTCTATGCAGCCTATGCAGATCTGTCTACTTTGCGTCTTAAGCCTATTTTTAAACAAACTAGGAAATCAATCGATTCAGCTCCCTACAGTGATTCGACAAATCCTCAAATCCTATTTTTAGCCTAATTTCCTAACTGTACTGAACTGACTACCTCTTCATGTTCCCACTAATCATTCGGGAAGTTACATTTTCCTCCACAATTTAACTAAATAACTCAACTATGAATAATTACATGGGGAAACAAAACATGAGGCCCCCTTTATGTTTATTTATGTACAAGGAATGTCTTTAGCCTAATGCCCCTGCATCAAAACCATATACTTTGGCTCCATAATAGAGGATATATTAGTGGAGCTTGTTGGCTTATTCTTATCAGGGTAATGAACATTAGTTCTAGGTTACAAGTTGTGACCTTTGCATTCATCTGCTTGTAATTTAGGAGTACCCCATGAGCTGCTTGTTTAGAACCAAAGAGCATGCAAATATAATGTTTAACAACTCTGCAAAAATTTTAAACATGGCAACAACTAGGCTCCAAATTCTTATCATACTATTTATGTGTCTTGACATGGCAACAACTAGACTCCGAATTCTCATCATACTATTTCAAGGTTGGTTTCTGTATTGATACCTAATAAATTTAAGATCATTATGTGTTGTCACACTATGTTCTTTCCTGAATATACATTCTTGACAGAAGTAGCCACTAGTACCTTTCAGTGAGTTTTCTACTAGCTTCAATCTCAAATTGTATATTGGTAACCTTGATAGCTCCACCTTTTGGTAGCTCCAAGATGGAATATTTTCTGGAGGAGAACTTTTCCCTTTTGGAAATATTGAACTAAGCTCGTCAGCTGGTGTCTTGAATTATGGACAGGTTTGTGGAACTCTATTTTATTTATTTTGCATAGCATATTTTATTTTGGGAATTAAAATTGTTTCCTAACCTTGTCCTTTTTCCTGTTTCAAATCCAACAATTCATGCCTGTAATTTTTTTTCAAAAGTATCTTGAACTTTAGAAGGTTATTTTCAAATTTTACCAATACAGTTTGCAAGGTTTCCCTTGAACGAGCACATCAGTACATTGCGTATGGTTATTTTTTGGTGTATATGCATTGACCCATTTAAAATGAAGTGGCTTCTTTTTCTGAAGTGCCACCCTTCAGTGAGTGGGAAAAACCTATCTGGTTGGATCATATGGGAATGCCTATTATTGGATGGAAAACGTGCAGCTATGTTGGAAACTACTGAGGTGTATTCAGTATCCATATTAGCATTCTTTGCAGGCCAAGATCATTAATATTCTATTTCCTAGTACAAAGGTTTTCTTTCTGATATTCTACTATCCAGTATGAGGTAATATTGTGAGGTGCTTCACTTCGAGCAGAGTATTCTTAGTTGTCAATTGGGTCTTGTCTGAGGGGCCGAGAGGAAATTCGTTATCATTCAAAACATAGGCTCAAATCCCAGTATGTGACATGTCCACTCTTTGTGAGCTAATTGTTGATTGAGGCTCTTTGTGGGCTAATTGTTGATTGAGGCTGGCAAGGTACCACAATCAAATACTTTCCTATGTGATGGAGGGTGGGAGCTTGGAAATATGGATAGAAAAAATCAGAATGGATCTTCCTGAGCTGCTAATTCCTGGCTCATTAACCTCGTACTTGCAGCTTCTATGTGGCTGCAGTCACATCAGGCCAAACAAATTTCCAATACTAATTCAGTCAGACAGTGCGGAATCTAGATCACCCAACCAATGGATGTTAGTAATATTGTCACCAACTTCATTTCGGGCTTGAGTGTTAGGATATATGATGGTTGGCAGCATTTTTGATTTAGGGATTCTTCCTTACTGCCCTTTGGATCCTCACCTATTTTGTTCGTTTGGGATTCCTAGTGTTACCATATCTCTTTAAGCCTTCTTTCTTCACTTTCACTCTACCCTTATTTTTTCTAGATTTGATTAGTAAATGAAAATCAGTTGCTTCCAAAATTCTTCCCTAAAATGAGATGGTCTGTTAACGCTTTTGTTAAGACTAGATCTGTGGGAAAAAGTACATTTTTATCACTAGATTTCTGTCAGGGCTAGAGATATAGAGGAAAAAGATGGTTGTTAAAAGAAATTTATATTAAAATTTACAGGCTATATATGACAAATAGAAAATATAGTCAAAATAAGTCAATATAACGAATTCATTTTATATCTCTCGTAAATGTTAAGGGAAAACCGAAAATTTTCATTAACTGTGTTGCTCAAGGGAGGAGATATGCTAAAGAAAAAGGGCCAGAGAACAACTCCAAGATTCCTCATGTATAATGTTATGAATATAATATATTGAAAAAATGTATGACAATGTACATGCTAGCATGGACAGGTGTACAGTATCTAAAATATGTGTAATTTTTGAACTTACTAATTGGTTATTGTGGCTCTCCAGGCATGTTTTTCTTATCAAATTGTAAACATGCCCTTGCATGTGTTCCTTGGATTTGAATTTATTTCTCTGCATGTATTGCTCTAAAATTTTGTACAACCCTTGACTTGTAAGTTACCTGTGACAAACTGTATTGATGATGTTTTAGATCCCCAATGCATTGTGTTTTGGTATGTCACCATGGTTTATGATATGGGACAAGGATTCAACATTAGTTGTATCGATTGTGTGTTCTCATATAGTCATGCTGCTCTTTGAAGCCTCATGCTACTATCATGCATTGCATTTAATGGAAAATAATTAGCAATATGAAGGTTCTTTTAGAGAAAATGTTACATGGAGTTTACAATTACACATCTTTTATGTTTAGCAGTATTTTGAAGCTGTTTAACAGTATATTTCTGTTGGTATTTTAGGGTTTATTTGAAGGCTTAAAAGCCTATAGGAGAGCTAATGGACGGATCGTGCTCTTTCGTCCAGAAAAGAATGCATTGTGACTCACAATTGGTGCAGAGCGCATGTGTTTGCCAGCACCATCAGTAGAAAAATTGGTGGAGGCTGTAAAACAAACAGTGTTGGCAAAGAAGTGCTGGGTAAGATTGTGCTTCTATTTGAACGACTTTAAAGGCTTTTGCTTTTCCATAACCCAAATTTTTCATTTCTAACAGAGTGGATTTGGATTATTTATGCATGTTATTTGGTTGCAGATACCACCCTTTGGCAAAGGCTCTCTGTATATACGCCCACTACTTCTTGGTAGTGGAGCCGTTTTAGGACTTGCTCCAGCTCCAGAGGTTACTTTTCTTATATATGTTTCCCCTATTGGAAACTATTTCAAGGTTCGTTTCTGTATTGATACCTAATAAATTTAAGATCATTATATGTTGTCACACTATGTTCTTTCCTAAATATGCATTCTTGACAGAAGTAGCCACTAGTACATTTCAGTGAGTTTTCTACTGGATTTAATCTCAAATTGTATATTGGTAACCTTGATAGCTCCACCTTGATAACATATCACTTTCTCTCATTGGTTTTCTCTTGCCCCAATTATTCCTTGTGTGTCAATGGCATTATTGGATGAGATGTCGTTTAATTGGACAGGTTTCATCAGTGCAATGTCATCGCATATTGCTTTTACCTACAGAAGTATATATTTGAAGAGTTTCACAGTGATGCTACCAGGAAGATGAAAATATCCAGAAATATTGTCGATGGTTTGAAAGAGTATTGCTACAGGTTCCATGATGGCGAAATACCTCTCAGTACCGTTTTTTAGTATTTACAAGACAAATGTTGGGAGGATAGTAATAAGCTCTATAATTTGTATTGTATTGCATCTGCACTTGCATTACCATTGCTGATAATACATTTTGAAGTCCGGGAACCACATCAACATCCATATCAGGCTTTATCTATTACAACTTTGTGGTAGAGGCTTCTGCATGTAGATGAACCTTGTCACTATAACATATATGTAGAAACATAAAAAAAAAATTATCTAGTAATAATGGAATGCGCCCATATTTATTTCAAATGAATATAGTATTCATGACAGTGGAATGGAGCTTAGTTAGTGTTGGTTATTGTTAACAACTTTGCCTTTCATTATCCGAGGGAACTTTCATTACAGTTTCATTACAGTTTCCAATTCCTGTTGTCATTTCATTACAGTTTCTTTCATTATCTGAGGGAACTTTCAATTACAGTTTCCAATTCATTATAGTCTTTCTTTTCAATGGATGCAAGAACACAAATTTCAAGACACGTGATGTACACAAACAAAAGCACCGAGCATGTCACTGATCCAAATCCCAAATTTCAATTCCAATAGTAGGAAATGTTTGTGATACATAACGCTTCAAGGAACCAATCTCATACTAACTCATATTACGTGCTCATTCATTACTAAAAAAACCATCCTTGACTCTACAAAACCGCTATCCACCGCTATCCCACTTCAGCATAGCTGTTGATGTAGTGAAACCATATCAGCTTATTAAAGATAGTGTACAAGCTTTAGCCTTTTCGCATATTCCGTCCAGCACAGATGAACTCATCCACAAGAAGTAGTTGCAATGCAATTACAGGGCCATAATTTATAATTTGGCACTTGACAGAGTAGTTGTCAAAAATTTCCTCCAAGTATGGGTCCATCCGTTCTCTTGTATGATGATTTAAACCAACAATATTGCCTTTTTCATGCTCCACCTGTAGTCCAACTAAGACGTCTTGAGTATCTAGTCAAGAATTTTCTGCTAGAGTCTTGGGCACAACTAAAAGCGCATCAGCAAGGGATTCAACTCCCAATTGTGCACGCCCCTAAACAAACTTCTTGATAGTGTGTTTGAGATGTTGCCTTGCAGCAACTTCCAAAGCTCCAGCACCCAAGACAACAACTCTATCTTCAAGTGTGTTTTTAACCACTCTTAGACCATCACATACAGCATCCTTGATTTGAGGAATAGTATGATCATTAGGTCGTTTTATTAGAATTTTACATGAGTGAGGATTCCTAGCATTTTCCACAAAAGTGTACTTTTCTTCCTCTAGGACATGCTCATATACAAGGCCAGCCCATCCAAGAACACTAGGAGACAGATCATCAACAGAATTAACAGCCTCCCCACCACAAGCTAAAACCAATCTCTCCATATTGCGCCTCTTCACTCTCCTCAAAGCTACAATCCCTTCTCTTGCAAGAAGATCAAGTGACATAGGATCTATTCCCTTTTGATTGATCACAACAAAATTGTTTTCATGGCCATCACAAACTTTCTTCTTCAGGTTAATGATCTTTTGAATTTTCTCATCTACTTGTCTTCTTTCCGCTAAAACCATTTTCTCCATCTGCTCTGCATTTGAATAAAAGAAACCTGCATTTACTTCACTCTTTTCATATTCTAGAGAGACATTGCAAGTCAATTCATTATAGTCTTTCATTACAGTTTTGAATTCCTGTTGTTGTTTATCGAATAACCCATAATGCAATGACCATGGGCTATTTCAATTTTTTTTTTAATAAAAATTTAACCTGTCGTCGCTCAAACGATGTAGTTTGCGAATGTAGATATGAGCCCTATTCAATATTTTCATCGGAATAAAATTATTGATGATGTGAGACAAGCCCTCCCAGCAGCATTTGCTAACAGGCATTTAGAATATTTTCAATTTTTTTTTTAAATTGAACCTGTTGTTGCTCTTCTGACACTTTATAAGCATCGGTCTTCCTAAGCATCGGAAGACCAACGTTATTTTTTTTTTTTAAATTACTATGCCATCGGAAAAGCGACGTTTGCCAATGTCGGAAGAGCGACGTTCCCAAACGTGGAAAAGCGGCGTTTCCAAACATCGGAAGAGCGACACCACTAGCGTCAGAAGAGCGACCTCTGCTCAATGTCAGTATTGCGACACTTCAAAGCGTGGTTAGTCGTAACGTCGATCATCTGACACTATGCAAGCATCGGTATTGCGACACTTTAGAAGCGTTGTTAGCCATAACGTCGGTATTGCGACACTTCACAAGCGTTGCTATTGCAACACTTCATAAGCATCGGTATTGCGACGCTTTTGCAAAAAGTCAGAGCAAGTGTCGCAATACCGATGTTATATGGAAGTTTCGGAAGACTGACGTTATGGCTAGCCATGCTTTGAAGTGCCTCAAACTATCGCTCTTGCAACGACTAGGTGTCAGAAAACCGACAAATTGGCCATCGGAAATTGGGCCAAATTTACTAGTGAGTTGGTCCAACATTTACTATTTCCTCAGCAAAGGATTGTCCCATACGTAATGTGATTGTGGTTTTTCCAAGCTCTAACAAACACTAACCCAAATTCTGCATCATAATTCCATTTCACATGGTAGCAACCTATAATTTGCAGGAGAGCGACCACATGCCAAGCACCATTGGACATGAGCTACAATCACACCATTCTATGTAACACCTTGCTCTGGTCTTCACACCGAATCAACCTTCTCCGCACCAATTAGAAAAATAGTTCTTCAACGCATAAGCAAGTTAGACACATGCAGTAGAAAATCTAATGAAAGGCATAAGTGGCCATAAACCTATGGCTCTCACTCAAATTGAAACAGGGCCAGCAATTGCCCACTCTGGTACCATGTTAAACACACACATGGTGGAGGAGAAGGTAAAAAACACACATAGAAAGATAAGCGTGAGTTTCTCATATTATTCACCATAGATGTCTATTTATGTTACATTGGTGTGACCCTTGGATTCATCTTCTAAGGTCACTTGGACACCTTTGTGACCGTTTGCCTTCCACACCTACCCATAGATGGTTAGGTGTCCAACATATGTTATAAGATCATTTTGATGAATTTGAGAAGGTTTAATTAGAAAATTTTCTAGATCCTCTAGATATTATTTTGGAATATTTACTTCAATATCGATTATTTTTCCACTTGAGTGACATTTGCATCTCTACTAGCTGACTCTACAACAATTATTTGTTCACATGGCTTTGCTCTTCTTCATACTTTATCATCCTCTCATTGAGATTTCTCATACTCTCTAGGTTGACACGTACTACTCATTTTTTTTTTCCATTTTAATTCTCTTCCACATATGCACTATTCATCTTTTGGATATTGTAGCTGTGGTCTAGCTTCTATTATTTGGCTTAAAAGTTTGTATGTTTGCTTGTAATTGATAGAATGTAGTTTCTAGAAGGTTGATGTTTGAATGATGAATCATTAATGCACTATGGATGCCATTTCTATCTTCATTTATGTACAAATATGTAGGTTTTCATATATTCTACAACCAATTTGGCATTCTATATATTTTTTATGAATATAAATGCAATATAATTTCTCTCTCTCTCTCTCTACACACACACATCGAGTCCTAGAGATTTGGGAAAATGATGCTCATCATAATATCACTCTCAAACACTCTCTCACTCCTTTGAACCTTGGATGTGCCCTTTATTATGTGGTTTTGATATTTCATATTAGAAATATTAACTATTTAATGTATGATAATAATTATAATATCGTATGTGGGTTTTATAACAAGTCTATCTTTTATGCATTGCTTCACCCTCAAAATAATATTAGAGCCTTACTTGAGTAAGAAAAATGTTGTATCCTTGATCCGAAATGTAGCACTTTGATTAAAAAAATTATTTGCTATTGTGCTTAACAAGGAATTATATTGACAAAGGTGGTTAGGAGGATAAACTCTTGAAATTTATCATAGTTGATTGCGATAAATTTACATTCAAATATTATTAAATGTTTTAATAATATCTTCTCAGTATTTTACTTATATATACAAATGCTTCTTAATGCATAGTGCATGAGTGTCTAAGAGACATGGTTATCGCAAAATCACCATGACCTTGTATAAGTAGTGATTTAAATATCATTACTATTCATTATGTGCATCAAATGGATACGAGATAGAGGAAGTGGTAGAGGATACCTAAGTGGGAATATGCCTAGGAATATTGTAGAGGAAGGAGGTGTGTGGCCACCAAGTGTAGGGTTCAATGTCGGTTGATAGTAATTTATTTTGGGGGAGGTGTATGTGCCAAAAGGGATTGGGAGATCTATGAAAGAGGGGAAGGAGCTCTCTCCTCTTGAAAATTCAAGAACCTATGTTTCTTCTATATAAGGTCAATTATACTCCTTAGGGGTGGTTGTGGATATCTTGGGATGAAGGTATAGATCATATTTGAGCCTTCTATATATATATTTACAATCGTCATCATAATACAATGTGCTAATAGTTCTGGAGCTCAGGGGTCATGTGAGTAACTGTGAATGAAGGTTATGAAGGAAAAAATATTTAATAGCTTCCCAAAGAATATGTGTCCTTGATGATGGGTGGTGAGACCAATCGAAATGTAAGACATTAGTAAATTTTCACACAACATTTATCTATAATCTTGTATAAACTAGATTTAGAGAATTTGTGGGTGGAGTGAAGAAATGAAGAAGTTGTTAATGAAGTAGGTTTTCATAGGTGGAGGAAAACAATAGTCAAAATTTAATGCGATGTAAAGTAAGGAGAAGATTGTGTTGATAGTGCACAACATTATATTCATCATACCAAGAGTTCCTTGACCTCTTGAAAGGTTGATCATTTCCATTTCCATTTTGGCCAGAGTGAGCCTTCCTCTTTCCTTTGAACCTATTGTTCCTTTGACTTCCATTCCCTATGAAGCTTTTATTATTTTTGTATTCATCATATCTGGGAGAGTCCCTTTTATTGGGGAATTCTCTTACATAGTGACCAAAATTGTTACAATTTTAACATCTCCCCTTTCTTCCTTTGGGACTCGCTCTTCAATTAGTTTGATTTCTTGGTCCAACATTTTTCTTCTTCTTTGCATGAGCGGTGAAGTCAGTATGGTCACTTCCATTCCCATTTGAGGGATTGTGTCTCTCCATCATCCTTGTCTCTTCTTGAGTGCATCTCATTAACAACTCATCAAAATTAGGAATTATATTATGATTGAGAATAATGGTATTAAATACATACCATGGTTGGGGAAGTCCACCAAGAGAAATGATAATGAGCTCTCGCTCAGCTATGACCTCTCCAGTAGCTAAGAGATCATTATTGATTTCAATGAGCCTCATGAAATATGATTGTATGGACTCTCCCTTCTCCATATTAATATTCTTAAACTTGTTCTTCAACAAGAGAATTCAATTAGCATTGCTATCCTTGAGCATGCCAACCAACTTATCATACATCTAGTTAGATGTGACCAACTCATAGATATAATCAACCAAGTGCTTATGAGTATAATCCTTGATGAATGCACATTTTTTCTAATTTCTATCATAAATACTTCTAGCCATCCCATGAATATCTCTCCAAAACTAAAATGCTTCCCTTGCAACTATCTAGGAGCATACGATATTGGTCTACATCCTCAAATTTAATTGTGTTGTAGGATAAGGTCGAGAATTTGTCATAACAAGACACTCATCCTCATAAATTTTGTTTTTGCATGAAAACATAGTGCTAGAATCCTCAATTCAAAGACATCCTCAATTCCATGTGCACAAACAGGGTCCAAATATCCTTGTCACACCCCACATTGATGGGCATGGAACCTAACAAAAATTCCATAATACTTCAAAATTGAGATAACTTATGAGTGCACATTTTTGAAAATGGCCATCATAAAGACTTCCATTCCATGAATATCTCTCGAAAACTGAAATGCTTCCCTTGCAACAATCTGGGAGCATACAGTACTGTTTATACTGCCTCAAATTTAATTCAAGTGTTATAGGACAAGTTCGAGTCTTTGTTATAGGAAGATAATTATCCTCATAACATTTGTCTCTTTGTGAAAACATGTTGTTGAAATCCTCAATTCAAGGACATCCTCAATTCCCTGCACACGAACAGGGTCCAGAGATCTTTTTCACACACCACATTAATGGGTGTGCAATCCAACACAAATTCCATCATAGTTGAAAACTGAGATAACTTTAGTGTACATTTTTGCTGGAATCCTCAATTCAAGGACATCCTCAATTCCCTATGCATGAACAAGTCCCAGAGATCTTTTTCATGCCCCACATTGATGGGTGTAAAACCAAACACAAATTCCATCATACTTCAAATCTGAGATAACTTTTGAGTGAAATTTTTTTCAAATGGCCATCATAAAGACTTCCAACCCATGAATATCTCTCCAAAACTGAAACGCTTCCCTTGCAACTATCTGGGAGCATGCAATATTGGTTAACTGCCTCAAATTTAATTCAAGTGTTGTAGGATAAGGTCAAGTATTTGTCATAGGAAGATACTCATCCTCATAACATTTTTATTTGCATGAAAACATGGTGCTGGAATCCTCAATTCCTTGTGCACGAATAGGTTCTAGAGCTCTTTGTTACAAGCCACATTTATGGGTGTGAAACCCAGCAGAAATTCCATAATACTTCAAAACTGAGATAAATTATGAGTGCACATACTACTGGAATCCTCAATTCAAGGACATTCTCAATTATCTGTGCATGAATAGGGTCCGAATATCTTTATCACACCCCACATTGATGTTTGTGCAACCCAACATGAATTCCATCATACCTCAAAAATGAGATAACTTCTGAGTGCACATGTTTTCAAATGGCCATCATAAAGACTTACAGCCCATGAATATCTCTCCAAAACTAAAATGCTTCCCTTGCAACTATCTGGGAGCATACATTACTGGTTCTGCTGCCTCAAATTTAATTCAAGTGTTGTAGGATAAGGTCGAGTATTTGTCATAGGAAGAAAATCATTCTCATAAATTTTTTCTCTTCATGATAACATAGTGCTAGAATCCTCAATTCCCTGTGCACGAATAGGTTCCAAATATCTTTGTCACACCCCACAGTGATGGGTGTTCAACCCAGCACAAATTCCATCATACTTCAAAATTGAGATAACTTCTGAGTGCACATATTTGAGAATGGTCATAATAAAATCTTCCAACCCATGAATATCTCTCCAAAACTGAAATTCTTTCCTTGCAACTATCTGGGAGCATACAATACTTGTTATGCTTCCTCAAATTTAATTCAAATTTTGTAGGATAAGGTCGATTATTTTTCATAGGATGAAAAAAATCCTCATAAATTTTGTCTCTGTGTGAAAAGAGTGGTGGAATGAATATCACTAAACTCACCATCATCTACCAGTCCCTCACTAATGATGCCATTGTTTCGCTCCCCACTCTTATTTAAATTCAAAATGGATTTCTTGTCTACTACTCCCTCAAAGATATTGAGATGATTTAATCACAAGAGTTTGCTTCAGTCTTACCAAAAAATTCAACTATATTGTTTATATCTGACCATTCTCCCATTTTTCTAACATTCACTTGTTCACTATTTAATTTTACAAGAGAAGCCACAAGCTGGAGTGATGTCTGAATGTGGACCTGGACATAAGGCAGTGACTCATTTTTCAATGATCAAACTGAATTTCTACCAAAATATGTCTAGGACAGGGCCATTCACCACAATTCTCGACCCTCATTTTTATCCTTCTTTATTTTTCCATGACCTTCTCTATCATAATAGTTGTAGGTGTTATAAATGGGAGAACCTTTGAAACACACCACATATGATTTGAGACTGCTTTCCTTGAGAAAAGTGTCTAGATCTCATTTTTCATCATGGTTGATGTGGTATCTTCCCTATGGATCTACAATACCCTTTCCAAATGTACCAACAATGTAGTCTCTTTCAAGTATATCTTACCTTATCCATCTAAGATAGCAAAAAATTCTTCAAGTTATGGCCTCAAAGCTTCCTCTATAAGCTTGTAAAAAAGTTTGATTTTTTTTTTTCATAAAATGCACCATGTAATGTTGACTCCTCTCTCCACTTACCCTTTGCCAACCCTTTCAACCACCATGCTTTAAGAAATATGCTAAACCATGAATTAAAATTTAAAGCTACAACTAAAGCATTGCCACAATGTTCTCTCTTCTTATGCCACTGAATTTAGCTACTTTATATTTTGGAAGAAATTTTCATATTATTTTTTTATTTTGAACTTGTGACATCTTGCATAATTTATGTAACTCATGATTTTTCTGGAGTACTCATAATTGTTTATGAAAACTAATTATGGGTACTCATGAGAAATCATGAGTTACATAAATTAGTAAAATTATTGAGTGCCATTTTTAGCTCCCCACTCTTATTGAAATTTAGTATGGATTTCTTGTCTGCTACTTCCTCAAAGATGTTGAGATGATTTAACCACAAGCGTTTGCTTCAGTCCTTCCAGAAAATTCAACTATATTGTTTCTATCTTACCATTCTCCCTTTTTTCTAACATTCACTTGTTTACTGTTGAGTTCACTATTTAAATTTACAAGAGTAACCTCAAGCTGGAGTGGTGTCTAAATGTGGATCCACACATAAGGAAATTAATAATTTTTCAACAATAAAAATGATTTTCTACCAAAAGATATCCAGGACAGGGCCATTCACCATAATTCTCAACTCTCATTTTTAGCCCGCTTTATTTTTCCATGAATTTCTTTATCATAGTAGTTGTAGGTGTTATAAATGGGATAACCACTAAAACACATCACATATGATTTGAGATTGTTTTTCCTGAGAACAAAGTCTATATCTCATTCTACCTCACGGATGTCGTTCTATCTTCCCTCTAGATCTGTAGTACCCTCTTCAACTGTACTTTTAGTGTTGTCTCTTTCCAATTATATGTTTCCTTCTCCATCTAAGATAGAAAAAAATTCTTCAAATTATGGCCTTAAAGCTTCCTCTGTGAGCTT
This sequence comes from Pinus albicaulis, assembly GCA_034641835.2. Taxonomy (NCBI): domain Eukaryota; kingdom Viridiplantae; phylum Streptophyta; class Pinopsida; order Pinales; family Pinaceae; genus Pinus; species Pinus albicaulis. Next base: position 820,829,718 of record CM076577.1, read on the forward strand.
GTAAAAAAAATTGAATTTTTTTTCTTTCATCAAATTTACGATGAAGTGTTGACTCCTCTCCCCAATTACCTTTTTCCAACCATTTCAAGCACCATTCTTTAAGAAATTTCCATAATTTTTTCTATTATTATGCCACTGAATTCAGATGCTTCATATTTTGGAAGTAGTTTTCATATTATTTTTTATTTGGGCCTTGTGACATCTTACATAATTTATGTAGCTCATGATTTTTTTGGAGTAGCCATAATTGTGTATGAAAAATAATTATGGGTACTCCATAAAAATAATGAGTAACATAAATTATTGAAATTATTGATTGTCATTTTTATCTCCCCACTCTTATTGAAATTCCAAATGGATTTCTTGTGTACTACTCCCTCAGAGATGCTGAGATGATTTAAACACAAGAGTTTGCTTCAATTTTGCTAGAAAACTCAACTATATGTTTCTATCTGACCATTCCCCCTTTTTTCTAAAATTCACTTGTTCACTGTTGATTTCACTATTTAACTTTACAAGAGTAACCTCAAGCTAGAGTGGTGTTTGGATGTGGACTTGGACACAAGGAAGTGACTCATTTTTCAATGATCAAACTGATTTTTTGCCAAAAGATGTCCAAGACAAGGCCATTCACCATAATACTAGACACTCATTTTTAGCTTTCTTTATTTGTCAATGAATTTCTTTATCATAATAGTTGTAGGTGTTATAAATGGGAGAACCACTGAAACACACCACATATGATTTGAGACTGTTTTGCTTGAGAAAAGTGTCTAGATCTCATTCTACATCATGGATGTCATGGTATCTTCCCTTTGGATCTATAGTACCCTCTCCAAATGCACCAGCAGTGATGTCTCTTCGCAATTATATGTTATATTATCCATCTAAGATAGTAGTGACTTCTTCAAATTGTGGCCTCAAAACTTCCTTTGTGAGCTTGTAAAAAAAATTGATTATTTTTCCATCAAATTTACCAGCAGTGTTGACTCCTCTGTCCACTTACCCTTTTCCATCCCTTTCAACCACCATGCTTTGAGAATATTCTAAACCATGAATTAAAATTTAAAGCTACACATAAAGAATTTGCACAATTATTTCTCTTCTTATGCCACTAAATTTGGCTCCTTTATATTTTGAAAGAAATTTTCATATATATATATATATGACCTTGTGATACCTTACATTATTTATGTAACTCACGATTTTTCTGGAGTACCCATACTTGTGTATGACAGTTAATGACTATTGTATACTAATATATTGGGCCTATGTTCTTCCCAAATTCAATGTGAGAGATTTGGAAGTATTATTGTATACTTATGATATTCCTCAATAAATGTTTTGTCTCTGCATTTTCCACCTTCAAAATTAGAGTTGCATGATCCACATCAACAATATTGGTTTATAAAGGAAGCCACAAAGGTACTTTACGATACAAATTATACATATGGATATATGTTTGCTAATTAATGTATATTCCTTTCATATCTATGGCCTAGGACCCCCTAGATCCAAACTAATGTGCATTTTGATGCAAATTTATAGGTTGCAGATAAAGTAGAAATGTTGTTTGGAGAGGTTTTTAATTTTCTATGTTAGATAGGACAGAAAATCACCACATTTGGATCCTTTTATTCTGGTATTAAGGTTATTGAATCAAGGAGACAAATTGTAGAGCTTGAAGGAATGTTGCATAAAGAGATAGTTGAATTTGATGGGATATTATAGATGTATATAAGGGATGTTTAATATATTTTAGATTGTCTAACATGATATTATACTAGAATAATATTTCTACTTAATGAATATTTCCATATTCATTTATAGAAATTTCATAGTTGGAAACAATTTCTTTAGAGTAATTCATTCTTTTAATGCAATCTATCAAATTCAAACAGGGTTTGTTAGAAGAGGGCATCATTAGTGAAGGTAATGTTGGAACAGTTGTTGATGATATTTCAAATAAAAAAAATATAAGATGTCTTATTCTTTATGAATCCTATGAATGGGCTTGTCATCTTCACCATTATTCATAACTATGTAATATGTACTCATTGTTTTTTACTTTTTGGCATGCAAATCAACCTTTTAAAGGTGGATTTTTATGATGTCACAACAAATTTACATGATTCACAAGGTGAGGAATCAATCTTTTGTGTAATTGCAGATTTTAGGTTTTATAACTATAGGTTATTTATAGGTTGTATTTTCGTTCAAAGTTTCACTTTTAATTGAGTATCAAACATAGTGAGTATCTTATACATAAGTATTTGTGATTTAGTATAAAATATTTTTCTTCATTAGAATTAAGTCCATTTTGTATTGGCAGATAATTTAACACGTTGATTTTTTTCCAATGTTTTTCATTCTTAAAGTGAACTAATTGCTATGTTATTTTTTCGTGTCCACTGCTAAAAAGAGATTCTCTTACTATGATAAATTTCAATTTTTTTTATTTGTTGGTTGTTGTCATGTTTTGAGTGCGGACTTGTGAAATTCCAAATTGCATGTCACTTTATGTGAAGAGTATATATATATATATATATATATATATATATATATATATATATATATATATATATATATATATATTATTTTTATTTTTATTTTTGGTTCCTTGGAGATCCATGTTACATTTGCACAAAAATTTAGATATCATTCTGATATCCAAATTTTCTAATTTTAATCTGAATATTTACGTGATAAAGGAAAGAAAAATGTCCCAATTATAAAAATTCACCCAACAACAACAACATTGATATCTTTCTTTCATTCAACCTGTAACATATTACATATTTCTTCATCAATGGTCTTCTTCCATATGCTATCCACTTATGACATTTCCTTTGCAATATTTGGTGCATTTGTGAGTTAAAGGTCATTTGTAGGCTATAAATGTCTTCAGAGTTTCAATTCTAATTGAGTATTCAAATCAACATATTGAGTCTCTTATATGTAACTATTTTTCCCTCCACCCACTTTTCATAAAGTCCATAGCAATGAGGTAGGGACCTACAACTTCCATGATGTTTCACTTGTTTACTAAAATATTGTCGATGCTTTAATTTATCGAAATTTGTAGAATTTATAATTTATAAAGGTTTCAAATATATTTTTTAAAATTTTATTTCTTTAAAGGGTGTCAGCTCAATGGAAGAGAATTTTCTTTACAAGCTAGAGGTTGGTGGTTCGATTCCATCGTGCCCTGATATTCATAGTGAACGGCGATGATCAATTTTTGGTGATGGATGCTCTTTTGACCATCACCAATGTGCTTATGGTGATATTTTTCGACCCTCACCAAAATATGAAATGGCAACGGTCAAAAATTTCCACCTATAAATGCATCAATAATGATGGCCCTCAAAGATCGTCACCATAAATCGTTGTTTTTGATATGAAATGGTGAGGGTAATTTTTTGTCATTATAGTCATTATTCATGATGGACCTTGATGTCACCAATGAGCATATCATGAAATTTTTTTACCCTCACCAAATATGAAATGGTGATGGTCAACGAACGTCAGCATATATATGCACCAATAGTGACGACCATAAAAGGTCACCACAACACATACTTTCGGTGACGCCACCTTTTGGTGACATTCAATATTTTGGTGATGGAGGCTATTGTATGTCACTATTTCTCATATGAAATGGTGACGGTCAGTATTTGTCATTATAAATCATTATTGGTGACAGACCTTGAATGTCACCACAACAGCTATACTTTCGGCGACGCTGCCTTTGGTGACGTTTAGTTTTTGGTGACTGTTAGGTCCCTATATTACTATTTTAGTCTCTTATTGTTATTAGCGTAGCCCCCTTGTTCTTATTTTTGTACCCTTGTAACTCCAATATTGTTATTATTGTGCCCTTACATTGTTATTGTTAGGTCGGTTAGGATTATATTGTGGGCCCATGGACTCCTATATATAGAAGGAGGTTTTCGTCATTTGTATCATCCAATAATAGTTCATTTATGTAATGTACTGGAGGTTTTCCCCTCAAAGTGGTTGAATTCTAAAGCATTGATCTCTCTTTTCTTCTATTTTTGGAGCTGGTTTCATAACATTTGGTATCAGAGCTTTGCATTCTAGGGTCTCGCTACTCCAAATAGGTCATCATTGAATTTTTTCTAATAACGTTTTTTCTACAAAGGTTCAGAAGCTGAAATTTGTACAGCGAGAAGCCGAAATCCTGAGGAACCTCCTGTAAAAATTGCAGATATTGGTTCGAAATATTTTTGGAGATATTATATGGGTAAGTTATGGTTTTTTCGGGCTCTCGAATTTCAACTAAAACATGTCATCATGGAATGTTCGCTCTAAATTTTCATATACGAAGTTTTAAAAGCTGAAATGTTTACAGTGTGAAGCCGAAATCCTAAGGAACCTCATGTAAAATTGCAGATCTTGGTTCGCAATAGTTTTGGAGATATGATTTGTGGAAGTTAGGATTGTTTTAGGCTCTCGAATTTCATCTCAAAGAGGTTACCATGGTAAAAAACGTCATAAATCTATCTCTGAATGTCAGATTGGGATTATGTAAAAGGTGACAGTAAGTACACTGATGGTAGTTTTTGGTATATCAATTTCATATCTGAAGGTGGAAACAATGACACGTGGCAAGTCGTGCAAGTTCGCTCTACTGAACCAGTCCATAATTAGGTCATCATGGGAGATTGGGCATAAATTTGTCTTGAATAATCCAAATCAAGTTAGACCCATGGAATTTGAAAGAATACTCAGAGTGCTACTTTAGGGCTGAATTTTAGATATTGAAGGTCCAAAATCACAGAGATAATTTACTTTCAATATCGAGCTCCTCAAAAGCAAGAAAAATGTGTGTATTTGTTTCAAATTACAAAAGCCTTGTTTGAAAAAAAAAATAGTTTGAATTTATTCCAAGGCCATATTGAAGAATAGATATAAGTATTGGGTTCTAAAATGCTCCCTAAAAATAATTCAACACCCATTAAGCCTTTAGAAGGCTCTACTATTACTCATGAAGACGAAGAAACACAACATGAGATATCAAAATTAGAAGAGCAAGTGCACCAACTTTCGTTATGGAAAAGAGAAAGAAAAAATGAAATGGAAGTTTTGAAGAAAGGCATGGAAACTAAGATGGATGGTTTGAAGAAAGGCATAGAAGCTAATATGAATGGTTTGGAAGCTAAGATGGATGGCATGGAAGCTAAGATGGATGACATGGAAGCTAAGATCGATGAAAAACTGAAATACAACATGGAAAACATGAAGAATGATTTTGTAAAGTTGATACAAGAAATGTTTCCCAATGGTGATAAGATAGTAGAGGAAACTCATGATGAGAACAAAATGAATGTTAATCATAATTTCATAAAATATAATGTTGGATGGAAGAACCACCATATTCCAAAGATGGATATGAGGAATTTTGATGGCAAGGATCCTGTAACATGGATACTATAGATGGAGCAATATTTTGATCTCAATAATGTGAAAAACACACAAAAGATACGCATTGTAACTTTACATTTAGAAAAAAATACATTTGTATGGTATTGATGGATTTGCTCCTGTAAAAAAATTGTCACTTGGTCAATTTTTATAGAGGAAATGATAACACATTATTAGGATACAAAAATCAACACCTTCTTTGGCCAATTGATAAATATCAAACAAAAGGTTTCAGTGGTGGAACACATTGAGGACATCCAAAAATTGAATATAAGGGTAACTAATATTCCATAGCAACACATGATTGATGTCTTCGTAGGGACTTTAAAGGATAAGATCCAACATGAAGTTCATGTTTGGGAACCTGAATCATTGGAAAAGGAGTTCAGGTTGGCAAGAAAAATTGAATTTAAAATTATGGAAACAAGGAAGCCTACCACTCACATATATAAAGATGGAAGTGTTGCTACTCCTAGACTTCCACAACCTACAAGGTTGACACCACAAAAATTGGAAGAAAATAGAGCAAAAGGGCTTTGCTACAGTTGTGATAGAAAATACACTAAAGGTCATAAGTGTGCTGAGAAGAAATTATTTTACATAGATTGTGAATCGGAAGAAGAAAATGAGCAAGAATCTTAAAAATAAGAGGATATACACCAAGAACCAACTGCAGAAGAGGAAGAAATGAGTCCAACCATATTGTGTAATGCATTGGAAAGAATTACCACTCCTCAAACTCTCAAGATAGAAGGACATATCAATAAGAAAATGGTAATAGTGCTGATTGATTCGAGCAGTACCCATAATTGTATTCATTTTAAGGTATCCAAGGAATTGAATTATTTCCTATACCTAGCACCAAAATGTCAAGTGATGGTTGCAAATGGAGGAGCTATAAATTTCTCTAGAAAATTACATAATATCAAGCTAACCATGGGGGAATATGTATAGAATAGTTCAATTCTTTCCATTCCTATGGGAAGTGCTAATGTTGTACTAGGATTACAGTGGTTACAATCTTTGGGGACAATTATTTTTAATTTTGAAGAACTTTTCTTGAATTTTTTTCAGAAGGAAAGGAAGTCGAATTACAGGGTATCACAGGAGTCCAGGAAAGATAATAAGCTATAATGTCATTAAAAATCTTCTAAAGAAATAACAACGAGGCATAGTTACACAATTATGCTCACTAGAAGTTCCAACATCAAAATCATCTATTTCTGTAGTTCTCCAAAAATTCTTGGACAATCATTCCAAGGTGTTTGAAAATCCCAATGGACTCCCACCTATTCATGATCATGATCATGCTATTCATTTGATTCCAGGAAGTGTTCCTCCAAACATCAGGCCTTATAGATATCCTTATGTACAAAAGAGAGAAATTGAACTTATGATTGCAGAAATGTTAGAGGCTAGTATAATTCAACCTAGTCAAAGTTCTTTCTCTGCTACAGTAGTATTTGTGCACAAGAAGGATGGATCATGGGGCATGTGTCTGGATTAAAGGGAGATCAATAAGCTCACCATTAAAGATAAATTTCCCATTCCTGTGATTTATGAATTATTGGATGAATTACATGGAGCAATTTATTTTAACAAGTTGGATCTTCGTTCAGGATATTATCAAATTAGAATGAAGAATAAAGATATTCCGAAAAAAGTATTTTGAACTAATGAGGGTCATTATGAATTTTTGGTCATGCCTTTTGGCCTTACCTATTATTCAACCACCTCATACACCAAGAATAAAGAGCAGCCTAGATAAAACGAAGAGATTTAAAAGGATGGCTAGGTGAGTAAGTTGAAAGATACCTTGACAATAAATTTCCTTAAGGCACAAGCACGGATGGGAGAGTTGATGTGTGAAACAGCCTAATGAGAAAGACACGTTCCATATGGCGGAGACACCAAGAAATGGAGCACGAGCAAGATATTCTGTGGGCATCAAGAGAAGGAGGAAGGACAGGAAGGTTCACCACCTGGAGAAGGTGACTCCACTTGGTGGCAAACTAAGTGCAAACGTTCCATGGGGTGATGGAATGGAGCACAAGGCCTTTGTGAACCCCCACCGGAATTCTAACGTGGGCCCATCAAGAAGTGAATCTGGGGAAAATAAGTAAATGTAAGGTAAGTCTAGGGAAGGCGGTACCAAACTGGTACATGCTTTAACCTGGCACATGGCTCTCACCTACCCAACTCCTGAAATTCAATAACCTACTACCACGTGTCCCACTGTTGATGTCATTATGATGTCAGCCCTACAGTTGTCGCCCTCACCTTGTATTCCGCAAAGCTCGGCCTGATATAATCTTTTTTTACTCCCAGACCAGGTAAAATATATTTTTTTCACGGGTTTGTCGTGCAACGAAGGTTAAATCTCCAGTGCGAGGTCATTTTCAACCCCGCGTAGCTTTCCCCTCAGGCTTCCTCACTGTTTGTAGGTATTTAGTCATTCCTTTGTCCCACCATTTTCCTTTTTTTTTTTGCTCTTCAAATGGTCATGGGGAAAACGAAGTCTAGAAAGTATGAACCTAAAACCCCACAAGCCCGTGAGGTCAGGGCTGTCCCTAGACCTGAACCTCTGATCGATGCCCATGCACGAATTCATGACCCATTCTACCCTTTCAGTGTAGCCCGCATCAAACCTGAGCTATTCAAAGGTCATTTAAAGGGTCAAGATAGGTTTAGAGTCATTGAGTCGGGTCTGTATTACCAAGTTGCTCCAACCACATACCCAGTTCCCAAATTTATTAGTTGGCTAAGTGAAGCTTATGACGAGCGCAGGGATTTGTTCCTATCTGCTCAAGGCAATAATATTGTCCAAATATTGCCTGAACTCAGAAAGAAAGACCTTAATTTTCCTCACAGTCAAAATAATGTTAAGTTCACTGAGGTTTCCCTTTCTTTTCAATTTTCAAAGCTACCCTGGAAACAGTAAAGAGACTTCCTCAGCCTCCTCTTAGATTCTCGCCTAACATCTCTCCCGCCTTTGGATGTTGTTTCCTTGTCTACCTTCAGAGATAATGTGCAGCCGGTCCTAGCTCTTATTTCAGGGTTGTTAGGGCTTCGGGAGGTTGAGAAGGTGTCAAAAGAATGTATAGCTCTTCTATGGCTCATGATGCAAAAGGGTACGCTTTTAAATATTACCATTTTCCTAGCTTCAGCTATTCAAACCTAGTTTCAATAATTCCCTTCTACTTGGTCTTTCAGGTTTTTTTCTTTAGTGTTTTACCTATTCTTGTTTGAGCATGCTGATAAGTTTGAGAGCCTAGGCCTAGAGAAGCTCTTGAGGACAAATGCCTAGCCAAGAACTGTATTTGAGTGGAACGTTGCAGTTCGTCAATAGTCTAGGGGAAAGGGGTATACTAGATTCTTAAATGAGTTCATGTCCATAGCCTATGCCATAATACATGAAATTCCTCCTCCTAGAATATTTCCTGAGCAAAAGGAATGGTTGCAGTCTGACGAGGAAGATAACATAGGGGATTGGTACCTATATGATGATTACATTGAAATCAGAGTCTATGGCACGGAAGTAGCTCCCTACTGTTTGCTGATTCTTCCAGCCATGTGGATTTTTTCCCTCAAATTTATTCGAAAAACCTTGAAGACTGACCAAATCCACTCTGTGCTTGCGAAGAAAGGATACATTCTCAAGCTCCCAACTTCTGTGGGTCCCTTTACCATAAATTCGAGACACGCCCTCTCCACTGTGGAAACATTACTGTAAGGGATGGACTTGATACAAGAAAAAGTTTGGCCCTATGACCTGAAAGGAGTCCTTTCCAATAGGAAAAGGAAAATAAATTTTACCGATTATATACATGAGTGGAGAGCTAACCTTGATACATGGCCTTTAGATGCACAAATTGAGGCCAAGTATTCAACCGAAGAAAAGAGGGGCGAAAATACATCTACGGAGACAGAAAATAAGGGACAAGTAGATGATTTATATGCCTCAAGAATTTAAGAGGGCATGAAGATTGATGTGGGAGATCATCCCTATAAGAAACAGAGAACACAAGGGCCAGAGAATGTATGGGGGGATCCATCTCAGGAAGAATTTTCCCAATATGGATTTCCTGATAAAAAAAGGGCAGGTTTCATGGTTTCTTTTGATGGTGCTTATTCGTTGGGCCCTTCTGGGCTTTCGCAGGTAATTTTAGTTGACAGGGAAAAAGTGAGAGAGGAGAAAAACACCAAGAACAGGACCACATGAGAAAAAATCAGGGCTAAAATGGCTAGGTTTATAGATAAATACCATAGCTGACTTACTACTGAGCTATACATGGACAAGGAACAGCTCATATTTTCTATTTCACAGGCAGTGTCGCAGCCCTCAGATGATGGAAGTCATTACCGAGCCCTAGAGATCGCCTTGAACCTGGCTAATATTCCACTAATAGATAAGCTTGGCTTGCACCAGTGCATTGGAGACATGTTGCGAGATGAAGTAGTGAAACTCGCACTCACCTTGAGGAAGCTTGAGGAGAAGCATGCCTCAGTATTAGAAAACTAGAGTATGGAGAGAGCTAGTTCCAAAGCAATCAATAAGAAGCTAGAAACCCTTAGGAAGGTAGTAAAGGACAAAGGGGACGACAAGGATGCAGTTCGGTAGAAGCTCATCACTAATCTAGAAGCTGATAAATCTAAGCTAAAGAAGAAATTAAATATACCCAGAGGGGAGCATGTGCAAACAGATGAATTGATCAAAGTGGAAAGGGAGAAATCAAATCTTGCCGATTCACTAGCTAAGGAGAAGGAAGATAATACCCAAAATACTGTAGAGATTGCAAGTCTAAAACAGGGATTGTCTGACTTACAGGAAAAATGGGACCAACATGTATGCGTAGCCCTGACATCCAATGAGCCCGGAACCACCCTAGAACAGCTGGCTAAGGCCCTACCAGAATTAAAGGTTTCAGAAAGTGAAGCACGTATAGCTCGCCATATATTAAAGGAGATGGAAGCTACGCTAGCTACGAATCAGAAGGTGGTAACATCCCTACAGAATAAGGTCAAGAAGTTACAAAGAGAAGAACAGGCGTAGGATAAGTCTATCAGAGACTTGACTGCTCGGCTGAAGGGTAACATGCCTCTCCTGGAAGTCAGATGCCTAATTTGGACTAACATAATGGCGAAGGTCAGGCAGCATTGGAATTACCTCACCTTGATTGAACACTGTTACCGATGAAATAGGTAAACACACTGTTACCTACTTTTTTTTGGTAGCATAAAAAGCACCTGATTTTGAAAAGTGGTGATGCAGAATCACCTTTTTTTTTTTTTAGCATATTTTTGACACTGTAATATTTTTATTTATGAAGTATGAATATTTGTTTTAAAATGTTAGTGATTTTCATGCTAATTTTGAAACGTATTGATGCAGCATCAACCTTTTTTTTAGAGTGGTGATTTTCATGTTGGTAATAAAACACAAAACTTAGATATATATATATATATATATATATATATATATAGAATAAAAAAAACCAATAAAAATGTAAAAAAAAAACAAAATTAACTCGTAAAAATAAAAAATTTCAACAAAAATAAATTAAAAAAACAAAAAGAAAAACAAAAATATTCGAAAATTATATCAAAAGAAATGACAAAATTTGAAAAAAAAACACATAATTTAGAGAAAAAAAACAAAAATTAACCCAAAAAAAAAAAAAAAAACATCAAAAACATTTTGTTCTAAGTTATTAAAAAAAACCATATAATTATATAAAAAAAATTAAAATAGAAAATTTAAAAATAATTTAAAATAGTAAATTAAATTTAGATAAAAAAAAATAAAATACAAAAAACAAAAAATTAAATTTAAAAATTTAAATTAAAAAAAAAATAATAATAAGAAAAAAAAATACAAATTTTAAAATTAACCAAAAAAACAAATTAAAAAAAAAAAACAAAATTTAAAATTGAAAAAGAAAATTAAAATAAAAGAATTAAAAAAAAAAAAAAAAAACTATCATTAAAAAACAAAAAAAATTAAAAAAACCACGTGCAAATAATTTAAAAAAAAATATCCATAAATTTACTGTTTTTTTTTAAATGAAACATTTTATAAATTTTAAAAATGAAAAACTAAATAAACAAAAAGATTAAAAAAAAAAATCAAATTAAATTAAAATTTAATAAATTTAATAAATAAATTTTAAATTTTAAAAAATAATTAATCTAAAATATTAAATTTAAAAAAAAAATTAAAACAAATTAAATTAAAAAAAAAAAAATTTAAAGTTTTTGAATTTAAAAAAAATAAAAAAATAAGAAAATCAAATTAAAAAAAAATATTAAAAATTTTAAAAAATAAAAAAGTAAAAAGAATTTTTTTATCGTGGTGGCACCGCCAATCGGCCTTCCGCCCAGGTGACGGCGGAGGCCGGCCGCTGGGTGGGCTGGGAGGCTGCATGCAGCCCCCCACCCTCTTAGTGGCCAGCCTTCGGCGCCACTTGGGTGGGAAGCCGATTTTGGGAATCACCCTCCCGTGGCGGGAGGCCGATTCCAGGAATCGCCCTGCCTTGGCAGGAGGCCGATTCCGGGAATCTCGATTCGCAGGAGGGCGGTTCCCGGAATTGGCCTCCCGTCGCGGGAGCGCGATTCCCGAAATCGTCCTCCCGCCCAACGGCTGGCGTCCACCACCACCTCGGCGGGAGGTCGATTGGCGGCGCCACCACGATCAAAAAATTCTTTCTTTCTTTTTTTTTAATTTTGAATTTTTTTTTTTTTTTAATTTGATTTTTTTTTTTAATTTTTTTTAAATTCAAAAAATTCAAAATTATTTTTTTTTAATTTAATTTTTATATTTGAAATTTAATTTGTTTTAATTTTTTTTGTTTTTTATTTTTTATTTTTTATTTTTTAATTCAATTATTATTATTATTATTATTTTCTAAATTTTGTTAATATTTTTTATTAAATTTTGTATTTTTTTTTATTTAATTGATTTTATTTTTATTTTTATTTTTTTTTCATATATTATTTTTTTTATTATTAAATTTCATGTTTAGTTTTTTCATTTGATTTTTTTTAAATTTAGTAAATTTTGTATTTTTTTTTTAATTTATTTGAATTTAATAATTTTTTTTTTATTTTTTAATTTTTTTATTATTATTTGTTTAATTACATAAATTTTGTATATATTTTTTATTTCAATTAAAATTGTGTATTTAAAATTAATTTTATTTTTTAGTTAAACTTAATATTTTCAAATTAATTTGTTTTTTATTTTATTTTTTATTTAATATATTTTATTTAATTTATTTTTTCAATTTTTCATTTTTAATTGATTTTGAAAGTTTTTTAACTTTTTATTATAACAATGTTTTTTTTTCTCTTTATATTTAAAATTTATTTTTTATTTCAAAATTTACTTGTTTATTCATTTATTTATTAAAATTTAATATTAACATTTTTTTTTAAATTTAATAAAATCTAATAGATATTTGTTTAATTTAAGTTTATATATATATATATATATATATATATATATATTATTTTTAATAATTTAAATTTAATTTATTTTTTAAAATCTATTCGTTTTTTTAATATATATATTTTTTAAAGTTAATATTTTTATTGTATTTTATTTTTCATTTTTCATTTTTAATTAAGTTTTCATTTTTTGACTTTTAATTTCAATAATGTTTTTTTTTTTTTTTTTTTTTTTTTAAAGTTTTAAATTTATTAAAATTTAATATATTTCTTTAAATTTAATTTTCTATTTTAAAATTTAATTTAAATTTTTTTTTTTAATTTAATAAACATTTTCTTTTTCTTTTTTAAATTTAATTATTATATTTTATTTTTTATAATTTCTTTCCTTTTTTGACTTGTTTTTTTTTAATTTAATATTTTTTTTTGCTTTTATTTTTATTTTTTTATTTCTATATATTTTGAAATTTTAATCTTTAAATTTATTTTTTATTTTTTATTTTTTTTCTTAAATTTTAGTTTTTTTTAATGATTGAATTAAAATTTTTATTTTGTTTTTATTTTTTATTTTTTTATTCCTATATATTTTTAAATTTTAAGCTTTAAAATGTTTTTATTTTTTTTCTTAAATTTTAGGTTTTTTTAATGTTTGAATTTTAAAATATAAAAAATATTATTTTTATTTTTAAAAATGTCAAAAATATGACACAATTTTTTTTTTGTTATTCCAGCATTAACTAGTTTTGTTTCGAGGGTGTTTTTTCAATCCTTTTTTCAAGAAACAATTTTGTTTTTAGCATAATTTTATAAAATGTTGAAATTTGACCTCCAAAAAAAACCAAGTGCATTCTGAAATACACTTTTTCTGTTTTTGGGGTGTTTTTTCATGTTTTTTGAGTCTTTTTGGGCTAGAGTGCCCGTTTTGAGGTCAGGTTACCTGTTTCATCGGTAACAGTGTTATTGACGATAAGAAACTTGCAGTTTGCTTATTTGAAGTACAGTTGCAGGAAGGGCGCGTGGAAGGAGAAGCAAAGGCCACAATGGCTAGCAGGTATATTCGGTATCTAAATGAATTGGGCCCAGAGGAACTGCAAGCACAAGGAATCATTGATCGATTCAGAAGAGTAATGGAGATTAGAAGAGCAATCGAGAGGGATACCTCTCACGCGAACGCGTTGGGTTGTTTGAAATTACTTTCAATTGGAGTCGAAAAGTTCAACCAAGAGTGGAATAAGTTAGTGGAGGCAGGCCTCCCATCATGATGGCACCCATAAACATCCACATTCTCCAAGCTAATGGATTATGAACAGAAAATGTCAGAGATCATGAACAATCTCAACTTGCCTTGGGAAAAGACTACCCACCTGAAGGCAAATACCATCATAGCCGATCTAAGAAACGAATTCTTCCTCCTTTGCCAGGTTATAAAATTCTTAACCATCCGAGTAGATTATACCGAGCTCACAGATATGTAGGCACTGGTTGAGAAATTTGTCACTATGCTAGCTACAGGCAACATCTCATGGCAGAAATGCAGTGAATACACCAGCACTCCGATATCGTCATCTTCTCATCAGTTTCTACCTCCATCTCGTCAAAAAGTAGGGTCATCTTCATCATTAGCTGAGCCACATCAGTAGCCATCAAGCAGCTCTCACCGCCATCGCAAATGACACTCATGATTCAGCCCACATGACCTATTTAGTTTTATTTTTATGAATTGTAAAACTAGGTGAAATCTTGGTTTCACCCAATGCACTCTTTATTTTTCATTTACTATTATTTTTTAGTTAGGGCCTCTTTCAGGAAAGGTTGTATATGATGAGAGGTTATTTTTCCTCATCACCAATTTTTGGTTTTTGATTGAGACCACAAACTAAAAATATCCTCAGAGAATAATTTTTTTTGAAATTATCTTCTCTCGAAGCTCATCCATGGAGCTATAAAATATGAAATGAGAGAAGAAAGAAAGGTTTCATATTTTCATGAGAAGAAGTTGTTAACTATGAATTCTCTCTTTTGTAAATTTTGAGATCCTCTCTTAATGTGTATCTAAAAATCCCCTTCGGGAAAGGAAATGAACCTAAGCTGTTGTTGTGGTGGATTCCAACTGAGCTTATTGAACAATATGTATTTTCTTAGTAGTGCTTAAATATAATGTTCATTGTGTTCTCACCATTCCCCTGTTATCGTAGCTTTGGGAATGCGAATGTTCAACTAGTTGATGTGAATTTATCCTAAATTATACTCATGTATTCTGTTCTGTAACATTTTAAATATGGCTCAAGGCGTGATTTCTATTTCATAATTCTTCTCAAATGTCATAGCTCTTCTAATTTTAGTGGAAGGTGGATTCTTATGTTTGTATAAGCCTGCCTTACTCTGGTTATTTCCTCATTTACTATGTTTGTACTTCACATCCATTTATCCTTGTAATTTTTCATTTATTTCACATTCAGCCCAGCTCACAACAATTTACTTTCATGACTCCTTTGGATTCAATTTTGGAGACTCTTTATCTATACAATTAGATGTTGTTCCTATCAATATTTTGTCTCTGATATCTTGGAACAATATCGAAACTTTAAACCATCATCACATAACAAGAGGTTTCTTCCTACCAGCATACAAAATACCTTTTGCCATCCTCATGTCTTTAAGATGTCCTAGGCACTTGTCTTTAACAACTCAAGGTCGTATCTAGGAGTTACAACATATTTTTGGCACCGTTGTCGGGGATTTTAATTTGAAAATATTTTCCCTGGAATACGAAAATCAAATTCACCCTTCAAATAAGGTGAGCATGAAGGGTTGAGAGTTATAGATCCCTCACCTTGGTGGCTCCACTACTCTTTAAATTTAAAGTCATTCGCAATCTTCGCTTATCACTAGCCTCATCTAAGGTCGGATACCTCCCAGTTTAGAACACCCTCAGTTTTTGACCCCAAAAAAATCATATTCAAAAGAATCTGGAAAGAGAAATAGCAAACTCAGACTAATGTACCCAGATTCTCAGTAGAAGACTCCCCATCTCTTGTTCTCGGCAAGCTCAAGTGCAAGGCCCCAGTTCCACTGCATGAGTGCTTGAATACCCTCTATATAACATTGTTTCGGATCATTCGAAGTAGAGTCAGTAAATACGTCTAAGCTCCGTTTTCATACTACCCCTGAAGCCGATGAAATAAAACAAGTTACCATCCCCCAGATACTGTTCACTCAGATAAATTTGCAAGCCACCACCCAGCATATACCTGTCACCATTCATAAAAAACCTACACAGAATCCACCACCTCCCATGGTTGGTCCCAGGTTTTTGTTGAACAAATATGCCCCTCTGGCACTTCCGCAAATTGTAAATGATATGCCTCACAATTATATGAAGCTCTTGCCTCAGTTCACCAAGGAATACAATAGTGTTGCTGCAAAGAATATTGAAGATTTCTATGCCTTTGCTGATAATTTCAATGTGGAGCACTTGGATGTAGTTTTAACGCTCTTCATCCAATCCTTGGATGGAGAGGCTTGAAAGTGGTTCAAAACTCTGGGTGACCACACCATCACCACCTAGGAGGAGATGGAGAATGCATTCACATGGAAGTGGGGGGAGAATAGATATCATGGCTATATTATTACAGAATTCAATGCTTTGAAGAAGAGACACATTGAGGAAATGATTGAATTTATCAAGAGAATCAACAAGCTGTATAAGCAGCTACCTTCTGATATGAAACCCCCTAAGACAACGGCCAACGAGTATTTTTAGGAGGTTTTGAATTAGTGTTTGGTTTCACTTTAACGGAAAGAAAATCCACATCTCTGGATTAGGCCTAGACTGATGCATTAGATGTAGAAGAAAACTTTTCTTGTACGGAGAAATCAAAATGAAGAATGGACCATGATTTCAGATGAAAAGGAAAAGAAGAGGCTTCTTAAAATCAAGAAAGGGAAGTGGCAGATTATAAGATTGAAGAAATGAATAAGATGATAAAGAATATTTCAAGAAAGTTAGTGAAACTAGAGTTGGAAGCTAAGAATGCCTCTTCTCGGCCAACTCAGGCCGCTCCTAATAGGGGATATAACCCACAGAATTGAAATCCGTCCCTGTAGATACTACAAAGAGACAAGAAAGAACAACAATATCATATACAAAATCCCCTCTATTTGGAAGGAAAAATGGAAGGCTATACTGAAGATGTTCCTAACAGGCAAGACGATCAATATCTTTCTTACTCAGAAGGTGCAGAGGTAGAGCTTACTCTACAGGAAGAAGAAGAAGAAGAGAAAGTAAACTCCATAGAAGATCCGGACATCGATGACTATTGCAGACAGTTTGTGGACTTCATGCAAGCTCAATTCCACAAGAAGTATGATCTCTGGTCTTCTAGAAAGAGGACCTGGACACAGGATCAAGATGAAGAGTCACCTCCAAAAGATTTGGTCCCCCAGAAAGCTGATAGCAAAGGTAAGAAACCTATAGAGGAGCCCTCACATCAGAAAG
This sequence comes from Pinus albicaulis, assembly GCA_034641835.2. Lineage (NCBI taxonomy): Eukaryota > Viridiplantae > Streptophyta > Pinopsida > Pinales > Pinaceae > Pinus > Pinus albicaulis. The sequence continues at coordinate 820,847,110 of CM076577.1, forward strand.
ATACCACTCCCTCTTCATCTAAGTTAGTCCCCGAACCTCTTGAAAATACTAAAGGTACTTCAGCCGTGATAAAGCCACCTTTCCTCCCTAAAGAGAAACTCAAAGAAGTCATCCAAAAAAATAATCCTGTTGTTTTTAACCTCCAAAAAGAATTAGAGAAAGTGAAAATCCCTGTCCCCTTAGTTGAGATTTTGAAGAAACCTTCTTACAAAGCTCAGGTGTTGCAATTTATGCTCCCTCATGGAGTAACCCATTCTCCAAATAGTCTCAACCTTCAGGAAGAGAGAGCGATGGTAGTATTTGGCCCACATGTCGAAGAGTTAGACTCAGCAACCCCACCGTTTTATGTATCCCTGGCCATTCATGATTTACTGCTGCATAATTGCATGTTGGACTCAGGGGCCTCATATAACCTGTTTCCTTTTTCAGTCATGGAGCAATTAGGATTCCAAATCACTCGCCCATACAAAGATATTTATTCTTTTTATTCCAAAAGAGTCAAATGTTTGGGAATTATTAAGGACTTGGTGGGGAACTTGGCTCAGATCCCTGCCAAGAGTGTAGTCACGGACATCGTGGTTGTTGATGTTCTAGCCCAATCTGGGATGTTGTTGTCCGGGTCATGGGGGACTAAGATAGGTGGGTCTATTAAACTTGACCTCACTTATGCTACCATCCCGGTATTCGGTGGAAAAGAAAGTAGGTTATATAGGGAAACCATATTTGTGAAGATGGTGACCAGAGCCAATGGCTTAGTCAATTCCCCAGTATATAGAAAAGAAGGTGAGTTTTCTTGTCTAATGCTGGAGGAGCATGAGGATTTTTTACAGGAACCAACATTCAATCCTTTGAGGCTGGAACAGTCTACAAGTAATGAAGAGAAGGGCATATGGTCTCTGAATTTTGATGGGGAAACATCGAGGGAAGGAAACAGAGCTGGAGTCCTTCTAATCTCACCTATGGGACAATTGATCCCCTCTTCTTTCAAGCTGGAGTATGAAGCTACAAATAATGTGGCAAAATATGAAGCATTGCTCTTGGGGCTGCAAACAACCAAGAACATGAATATTCATAGCCTCAAGATCTTTGGAGATTCGGAGCTGGTGGTGAGGCAAATCAAGAATAAATGTCAGGCTTAACACCCTTAGCTAATAGCTTACAGGAACAAAGTATGGGACCTAGTGGAGAATTTCTTCCTAGCTTTTAACATACAATTCATGCTGAGAGATCAGAATAGGATGGTTGATTCCCTTCCTGTAGTAGCAAGAAATTTTCGTCCACCATAGAACCCACTCCTCAGATATGAAGTTGAAGTGTGTTATCGTCCATCTATCCTGGATAACGTCAAACACTGGCAGCTGTTCGAGGACGAGGAGCAAGTGAAACGCTTTATAGAGACAGTTGGAGAATTCTCAAACCTGGTAATTGATGTTGTGGAGGAGGAAACTGAAGAGAAACCTCAGAATAAGTGAGAAGAGATAGTGGCAGGACATCAGGTATTGCATTTAAAGGGGAATGTCATTGCCAAAGGCCTTGTGCCCTTGGAAAGATTATTCGACCAGAATGACGTCCCGATTATCCCCAACAAATTGACCCATGAAGACTAGGTGCAATAGGGAGATCCGAAGATTGTTATAATTATCCAAAGGGTTCTCATAGGAGTATAAATATCAATACTTCCAGTTATTTCGATCTTATAGAGATGTTTTCACTTGGTCATACCAAGACCTAAAAATTTTTGATGTGGAAATCAATAGCATAAGATCCTGCTCAGAGGGGATGCTAAGCCCCATAAGCAAAAAATGAGAAAAATCAATCCGTTGTTTCTTCCCTCCATTGAAAAATAAATCAAAAAGTTGCTGAAGGCCAAGATCATAGTTCCCTTGAGATACTCTAAGTGGGTGGCAAGCCTGGTCCTAATCAGAAGGAAGAATGGGGAAATAAGGTTGTGTGTAGATTTTTGAAATTTGAATAGGGCATCTCTCAAGGACAACTACCCCCTTCCCAAGATGGACCACATATTGCAAAAGGTGGTGGGATCCTCTTGGATTTCGATGATGGATGGCTTATTCGGGTATAATCAGGTGGCGGTCCTCCTTGAATATCAAAAGAAAATGGCATTCACTATGTTAGTGTCAGTCTAGTCATACTGCCACCAGTGATCAAAATTACTCTTTTGCATTTGCATATTAGGAGTCCCATACCATATATTTTCATCATTCCGTTAGGTCATGGATTCATTTATGGTAGTGGTCTTTCATCAGTTTTCTATCAGGTGAAACTTGTTTATTCTCGTCTCTATGGTCTTTAGTCATGAGTCACTTTCACTCTCAAATCATATTATTAGGTCATATGGTTGGTCTCATTAGGTTATAGGGTCTCCCCATGGTCAAATTAATAAGTCAAAGTGTCAATAAATATTAGCAAGGTCATGAGGAGGTCAATAAACTCAAAGTCACAACACCTGGGAAGATCAAAGAAATGTTTTATTTAGCTTGATGCCATTTTCACCTCAAAACCATGTTTTGAGGTGAAAACATGATACTTTACTTTTATTATCATCTTTATGTAATTTTATGTCATCATATGTAATAAGTCACACTTCAGAAGCTGCTATATTCGCAAAGTCACCACCCTGTTTTCCACAACATTTTCAGCGTCAAAAAATGTTTTAAGTATTTCCACCAGAAAGAGCCCGGAAAGAGCTTTCCAACGGTATATTACACTCTCAAAACTCACTCCTGGATTGAAATTTGTGGCTAAGTGAAAGAAGGTCCTCCATAGCCTAACCCTTCCCCTTTTCCCATTTCCCTCTTACACTTTGTTTCATTAAAGTTTAATGGTTTTTTATATAAAAACCCTTTTTTTTCTTTAAATTACATAATTTCATTACAAATTCTTTATTATAAATCCCCCGTTTCAATTAAATAAATCACTTCCCCTCATGTCCCCTTTAAACTTTATAATAAAGTTTAAAGTTTTTATACTCCCCCTCCAATCGCAATATCATCATGCTTATGCACGCTCCGATTGACCCTTGTGACTGTAAAAAATCTGATGCGATTGTCTAAATCTCGACCGTTGATTGGATCAACAATCTGACGGCCCACATGCCATCGCATCATCGCAATCGGCGCTATCAGAGGATCCCCTCTGATCGAGTCTCTCCCGATTGACTCCACCCGATTACTCATTAGGGGAATTTTGAGTTCTAAAATGGGCCTCATAAGAAAAATGTACAACAAAAATAAACTTTATAACAACCAATAGGATTCAGGATGATGATGTCATCCATAATGGATGATTCACCATTTTTGGAGTAAAAAAGTAAAAATATTAAAAAATTATAAAATAATAAAACTACTTTTTCAACTCATATTTTAAACTTATCTCCCAAAATTTTTACTCAAATTTCCAGTGGGAGTACTCATTGGATGTGGAATTTAATTCCTCATCCAAGGAGTACCCATGTTGCATACTTTCGATGGACTCTTCTACACGAAAAATGAGATATACATAAAAACGTGATTGTAATCACGTTTTTTTTTTTATGTATTTCTCATTTTTCGTGTAGTAGGACCCATCGAAAGTATGTAACATGGGTACTCCTTGGATTGGGAATTAAATTCCGCATCCAATGAGTACTTCTGCTCGAAATTTGAGTAAAAACATTGGGAGATAAGTTGAAAATATGAATTGAAAAAGTAGTTTTTTCATTATTCCCTCTAAAATTTGATGATGTCATCAAATCTTATTAGATTTTTTCCACTATTATTTTATAATTTCCTTAGGAGGCCCATTTTAGACCTCAAAATTCCCCTAATGCCTCCGCTGTCGATCTACCCATCCGATCTGACGGCCCATAGCCTATCGCTCCATTGCAATCGAAGATTTTAAATAATACTTGTTCTCTGCCCCCTCTCCCAATTTTGATTCTAATTGACCTTTGGGGCCCACCATAAATTTTCCGCCCCACTCCAAGTTAAAATGCTATTTCCCTTTGAAAATGTGCTAAGTCACATTAAATTTATTTTTATAGAGGACTTACTCCATCGCTCCATCGAAATCGGAAAAATTCTATTGTGCCTTGACACCTCCCTTCCCTTCCGACTCCGATTGCAATTGTTCTCCCGGGTCCCACCTAAAGGCCCTCCGCTCTTTCAATGTAAAATCATTCTTTCCTTTATAAAAGCGCCAAACCTTTTTTTTTTCTACCCCATTATCCCTTTGGCCTACTCTTCTACCCTTATTACATTATTCCAATCGCATTGGAGTTTTTCCTCATTCTAATACATCTACTCCCTTTTCCGCTTCGACCCCGATTGCGATTACACTATCGCATCGTATATTTTCAAATCGCAAGTTTTCCACTGTATGTCACACCTCCATGATATTCCAATTGCGATTACCATATAGACCCCACCATCTTTCCCTTTCGCCCCTATTCACTCAAAAGGGGATTTTCCTTCATTTAAGGAATATTTCAGTTTTATTGGTTCTAAAGGCATTTCTCGGCATATATGAGATTTTTAATAAAGAAAAGCGACAATCAAAGGCTATAAGCTAAAAATGAAACAGAGACTTCTACAATAGTAGGAAAATAGGGATCTATTCATCAAATTTCCTATTTTTCATTCATCCAACGTATCAGTGAATCTACCAAAGTGGTCAAAACATATTGTTGTTCCTCCCTTTTAGGAGCAAATTGTTGGTTCTCTTTCCTATCTTCAGATTTCAATCCTGAGTTGGTAAAAAAACTCCCTTTTTCTGTGGATCTATTTCCCACATTTCTGGTCTATTTAATGTAATTTTTTCAGTCATTTGTAAGGATTCTGTAAGTCAGTAAGTAGGGGAATAGTGTGGAAATTAGGGAGGATGCTCTGCGCTCCATTGTAAACATTTTTATAGGGAATTAATGAGAAATTCAGCTCTGATTTGTGGGATCCATGTGGTATTAATTTTAGCATTTTTTATCTCCTTTGTGTTCATATGTAAATTTGTTATGTTCTCCATTCATTCATAAACATCTCTGGTTTAATGATTTCAAGATAGATAGGAAGAATCCATTTTTAATGCTCTGCCTTGGGAAATCATTCAAGATTCTGTGTTTTCTTCTATTTGAAAAGGATCCATATCCTATGCCCTTTTCAGCTCCTCACCAGTCTCTCCATCCCTGATCCGGATTTTATGCAGGAACGCAACAGAATACAGATATAACCATAGATACAGAGATGCAGCGGAAATAATGCTTCATTTTATTAATAAAAGAATGACTGCAATAAGCTTACAAACATAATGGAAATAAGCTAGGGCGCTGGTAGCGTATCTCTGAGAAGAGATGTAGCGTACGCAGGCCTCTAAACTGTGTTACATTGAGGCTCGCAAGCCTATTACAGACATAATAGAAATAGATGAGCTAGGGTACTGGCAGCGTATCCCTGAGAAGAGATGTGGTGGCTACCAGCCCCTGAACTGTGTTACAATGCAGACATGATGGAGATGCGGCGAGCTAGGGAACTGGTAGCGCTTATCTCTGAGAAGAGATGTATCGGCTCCCAGCCCCCTGAACTGTCTTACAATGAGGCTCGAGGGCCTATTTATTGTTGAGAAACAATGTAGAATCCGAAACATCCAAAACCCTAACCGCAGGAGATGAAGCGCCAAAACTGTGGGCGCCCGTTTGGGTAAATTGGTGGTTCAACTTCCCGGGGGCGTAACTTTGGCATCCGATCTCCATTTGACGCGCACAATAGATCGTTAGAAAGATCTATCTGAGGAATATAGCTCTTGGGACGAATTTAATCAGCAAATTCGCTGGCGCTTTCATACCCAAAAAACGTCGTTTAGGGCCTCAAAACGGCTCCGGAAGTTCAGGACCCGAAAAACTGCTAAAAATAGTAAGTTGTGCCGAAACTTACAAACCGAAATAACTGCTGGTGGGGGTTCAAATGGACTTGATGGGTGGCCACCAATATCCACCTGGATTATTAATGCCCCAAAACGGCTCCGAGTGTGCAGGACCCGAAAACCTGCTATAAATAGTAAGCTGTGCTGAAGCTGAAAAACTGAAAGAATTGATGCTGCGGGTCCAAATGGAATAGGTGGGAGGCCACCGATATCCACCTGGATCAATCCCATCATTATTTAAACTTAATTGCTAAAATTTCCTACCTACCTTGCCCCATGAAATAACTTGTATCCCTGATTTAATTCCCCAGTTTAAAACTGTCCCATTTGTTCCATACATCCCTACAAAATTCATTTATTAAAACATTTCCCTATTATTATACCTAGCCTAAAATCATTTCATAATTGTACTTCATTGAATATATTTCATGGAGAGAGCCCTCTCCTGACCTTGTAGGGCTAGCTACAAGGCTGAGCGTGGTTTAAAGGTTACCCTAATTTACCTTCCTTCAGCATAAGGTTCAAATTAGGTGCTAACACACTACACCATGGGGAACGTTCATGTATGCCCGAATTCCATTCATTCTAATAAACACATGATATACTTTATAGTGAGTGATAGATATTTCTTTCGTTGGAGAGCAAGGCAAGTTTGTGGTGATATACTTGGATGATATCATTGTGTTTTTGAAGAATGATGTTGAATATATTGAGAACCTGTGTCGGACCTGTGACAAGTGCCGCAGGTATGGTTTATCACTTAATCCTCAAAATTCCATGTTTGCTTTAGAGGAAGGAAAATTACTGGGACATATTGTAACAAAGGAAGGGGTGAAGATTGACCCCAAAAGAGTAGAGGTGATCAATGGCATATCACTATATCGAAATAAGAAGGAATTCCAAGTGCTCCTGGGACACATAAATTTTTTAAGGAGATTTATTCCGAACTATGCTGAAATAGCTTGACAGATCACTGAGATGATTATAAAAAACAACGAAGTAAAATGGATGAAAAAGTCACAAGAGGCCTTCAGTAGAACCAAAAGTTCCTTTGCAGAAGCTCCGGTATTGGTGGGTCCTGACTATGGTAAGTCATTCATGTTATTCTCATTTGCGTCTCCACACACAATAGCTATAGTGTTACTGCAGAAAAACATAGACGAGTATGAGCAGCCCATTGCTTTCTCCAGCCAAGTACTACGAGATGCAGAGATGAAATATAATATTCTGGAGGAGCAAGCGTATGCCCTAGTTAAATCCATGAAATATTTTCAAATGTATGTGTTGCAGTCTACCATAACTGCTTTTTTTCCCACAGCCGCGGTGAAAGACATCCCGATCCAGGGAGATAGTGAAGGCAAAAGAGGCAAATGGATTTCCAAGATTCAAGAATACCAACTGGACATCTTCCCCACCAAGCTCATTAAGGGACAAGGGCTAGAAAAAATATTTTCTGAGTCAAATTGTCAAGCTTTGGGCATTAATTTAACCATGGAAGGAGGAAAGGTACCTGAAGGCACAGAGGAACAAACTGGAATAGAAACCACAGTACAAAAAATGCACATGAAGTACCTGCTTAGTACTTGGTATAAAGATATTCTGGAATATATTTTAACTCTCAGGTATCCCCTAAACTTCGATAAGACAAAGTATATAACTCTAATATTGAAACCTCAGAAATACATTGTAGCAAATGGCCGACTATACTGGAAGGATCCTCCAGGAATCTTGCTCTTATGTCTTATAGAGTTAGAGGTGGAGGAGGTCATGACCGAATTTCACAAGGGCATCTATAGGGGGCATTACAGCTGGCGTTGCATGGCTCATAAGATACTAAAGGCTGCTTTCTTCTGGCCTCAGCTATTTGGGGATGTACATACTCAGGTTCAGGCATGCGATAAACGCCAAAGGGTTGCAGGAAAATAGAAATTTGTTCCCCTGCAATGATACCGGTACATATTGACGAACCTTTCCAACAGTGAGGCATTGACTTTATTGGAGAGATTCACCTTGCATCAAGTGGCCAACATAAGTGGATCCTCACTGCCACTAATTACTTCAAAAAATCGTTAGAGGCAATACCCATAAGAAATGCTACTGACACGGTCGTGATCAAGTTTATGGAGGAGAATATCATATCAAGGTTTGGTTTCCCAGCTAATATTGTCACAAACAACACTCAAGCTTTCAAATATACCAAGTTTAATAACTTCTGCCAACAGTCTAATATCACTTTGGGGAATTCTACAGCCTATTACCCCCAGGGGAACGAGCTGGCCGAATCTTCAAATAAAACCTTGGTAAGGGCATTGAAGAAGGCTATAAGAGAAAACTAGAAAAACTGGGATTCCCAACTAAAATTCACACCTTGGGTGAATCGTATTAGCAATAAAAGATCCGCTGGTAAGTATCCCTATGAACTAGTCTATGGCCAATTAGAATTTTTTCCAATTCATCTTGCCTTACCTATTGCTAGGTTTATCCAAGACAGCCATGAAGAGCCAAACGACCTCATCTGGAGAATGAACCAATTGGTAGAGTTCGAGTAAACATGAAACCAAGTGAATGGCAGGTTATCAGAATATCGGGAGAAGATGAAAGGCTTGTTTGACCAGAACACAAAAGATAAAGAAATGCAAGCATGTGACCTAGTATTGAGATGGGATATCAGGAGAGAATATAAAGGTAAACATGGGAAGTTCGACACCTTGTGGCTCAGAACATTCAATATCATTGAAGTAAATGGAAACAATACTTTTTTTTTGGAAACTCTGGAAGGCGACTTGCTCGAAGCGCTCGTAAATGGGAAGTTCTTGAAACCATAATTTCAATACTAATGAAAGGTCTTAGAGGCTTGTTGTACATACTATATATACTTTCCATTTTGCATTGCCTTTTCTATTTGTTTCATCATAGGAGTGCATGTGATTTTTGAAGGGTATCCAGCTTTTGATGAATATCACTCAGAGGGTCTGCGAAGTTCTCGACACCCTTGAAGATGAGTGTGTCATCCCCAGATGGAGCCAATGTTGTTCAACCACCTCATACACCAAGAAGAAAGACCAGCCAAGATAAAACAAAGAGATTTAAGAGGATGGCTGGGTGAGTAAGCTGAAATATACCTTGAGAGGAAATTTCCTTAAGGCACAAGCACAAATGGGAGACTTGATGTGTGAAACAACCTAATGAGAAAGCCACGTTCAATATGCTGGAGACACCAAGAAATGGAGCACAAGTGGGATATTTCGAGGGCATCAAGAGAAGGTGGAAGGACAAGAAGGTTCATCCCCCGGAGAAGGGGACACCACTTGGTGGTCGAATAAGTGCAAACATTCTGTGGGGTGATGGAATGGAGGACAAGGCCTTTGTGAACCCCCATTGAATTTCTAACATTGACCCATCAAGAAAGGAATCTAACGCAAGTAAGTAAAGGTAATGTAAGTCTATGGAAGGTGGTACGAAACTGTTACATGATTTAACCTAAAGGCAATAACCTACTGCCATGTGTTCCACTGTCGACATCCTTATGACGTCAGCCCTACAGTCGTCACCCTCACCTCATATTTTGCAAAACTCGCCGCAATATAATCTTGTTTTACTCCCAGACCAGGTAAATATTTTTTTTCAGGGGTTTTTCATGCAACGAAGGTTAAATCTCCATGGGCAGGTCATTTTCAACCCCGCGTCGCTTTCCCCTAAGGCTTCCTCACTGTTCGTAGGTATTTATTCATTCCTTAGTCAAACCATTTTCCTTTTGTTTTTGTTGTTCAAATGGTCATGGGGAAAACAAATTCCAAAAATTTTGAACCTGAAACCCCATAAGCCCATGAGGTCATATTTTTCCCCGGATCTGAACCTCTTATCGATGACATTGTGTGAATTAATGACCCATTCTACCCTTTCAGTGTAGCCCATGTTAGACCCGAGCTGTTTGAAGGTCATTTAAAGGGTCAAGACAGGTTCTGAGTCATTGAGTTGGGTCTGTATTACGAAGTTACCCCAACCACATACCTAGATCCCGAATTCATTAGTTGGATCAGTGAAGCTTATGATGAGTGCAGGGATTTGTTCCTGTCTACTCAAGGAAACAAGGTTTTTCGAATATCACTTGTACTCATAACGAAAGCCCTTCATTTTCCTCATAGTAAAAATTATTTCAAGTTCACTAAGGTTTCAATTTCCTGTCAATTTTCAAAGTTACCATGGGAAAAACAAAGCGACTTCCTCAGCCTCCTCTCAGATTCTCACCTAATAGCTCTCTCACCTTCGAACGTTGTTCCCTTGTCTACCTTGAGAGACAATGTGCAGCTGGTCCTAGCTCTTATTTCAGGGTTTTTAGGGCTTCAGGAGGCCAATAAGGCATAAAAATAATGTATAGCTCTTCTATGGCTCATGATGCAAAAGGGTACGCTTTTAAATATTCTAGTTTTCCTAGTTTAGGCTATTCAAACCCAGTTTCAAGAATTTCCTTCTATTGGGTATTTCAAGTTTTTTTCTTTAGTGTTTTACCTATTCTTGTTTGAGCATGCTGATAAGTTTAAGAGCCTAGGCCTAGAGAAGATCTCAAGGACAAATTCCCAGCAAAGAACCGTCTTTGAATGGAACATTGCAGTTTCTCAGTAGCATAGGGGGAAGGGGTATACTAGATTCTTAAATGAGTTCATGTCCATAGCGTATGCCATAATACATGACAGTCCTCCTCCTAGAATATTTCTTGAGCAGAAGGACTAGCTGTAGTTTGACAAGGAAGATAGCACATGGGACTTGTTAGACTCCTATACCAATAGGTGTCATTTTTCATGATTGACTTGATGAACTATGCAATATGTTCAAACCTTTTTCTTGTTGCAAAGGTGTTCCATATTTTCAAAAAAATCAAAAAATCAAAAAATTTAAAAATTGTAAAGAGGGTATACCCTAAAAGAAAAATCAAAGGGTGAAAAAATAAAAATGGCCAAAAAAGTGAAAGAAAATGAACCCCAAACAAGAAAAGGCCAAGGAAAGTGTGCAAATCTAAATGCCACTACTTTTTTCTCTGATGTAATAAACAAAATTGTGTGCAGTTTTTCAAAATTTTGCCACAATTTATGAAGAGTCAAACTGTTTAAAATTGACTCATTCATTTTTCAATTTCATGTTGTATAATAGAGAATAAATATCTAGCCAAACAGTTTAATCTTGGCAGATAAGTACATAAGTAGAGTGAATAAAAGGAGCTCAACAGTTTAACCCGAGCCCTTGGATGTAATAAGTGTAGACTTAGATAGGTTTGCCATGTAAAATAAAAAAAGAAGATTGATAAGGGTTTTCCAGTCTAAGTGCACCCTAATAAAGAAGAAAAAAAGGTAGAGTAAAGTAGGTAGGGTAGGTAGATGTTGTTGCATAATTACATGTGATGAATGATGGTTCTAAGTGTGTTGAATTTTACTTTCATCACAAATACAAAGGCAGATACTACATTGGAAAAGTTCACAGCAAAGCAAAGTCAAGATTATTAACTTCGCCTTCATTTTTCCCTAAAGATTTCACTAATTTCCCCTAAGTGCTAAGGTATTTGAAGATTAGAGGGGCTCAAGGCATTTCCTTGACTTTTGGAGGGACCGGACCCTCGGCCCAATAATTGAAAAAACCTAAGTACTTGAAATCATCCATTATCACATTCATTCACCTCTCAAAAATCTTTTTCTAAGTAAAATTCCATTTTACTTGGGAAAATCCTTTAATATTTCATGAAAAGCCCTCAAAATCACTTTTATTCTAAGTCTAAGTGATGAAAGTATAATAATGCCATTTACTTTTGAATCTTCACTTTCTTGGTTATATTTAATTATTTTGAGTTTACATTGTCCCTTTGTCATATTAACTCTAATTTATATATTAACTCCCTATGAAAATCACCTTTTCCTATTATATATAAATCCTTTTATAGTAATATCCCCAAAACCCTTATATTATGACTTTTTAGCCAAAAGTATTTAATTCCTATTTATTCAAATCAAAAACCCACAATACACCCCCTTTTGGCTAAAATATAACATTAATATTATTCCCACCCCCCTACAGTAAATAAAGTGCATTGATTTGATTACTGTATAAATTAAAATATATGGAAAACATTTAAACATATGTATATATGTTTAAAACAAAAAATAAACCCAAAGTTTAATTAAAACCAAACTTTGAAAATAATCCATCCCCATGCATTTTTTCATCTCCGATCATACAAAAGAGATTAATTAATCCTCACGATTAATTAATAATCCAACCCACCAATCAAATCTTGCCCGATGAGTTTATTTAACAAATAATTACATTGGGCCCGCGTCATTAAAACTCCGCCATCTCCCTGTCCCGTCGATCGTTCGATCGACCCATCAAAGATCAACGACTGTTATCAATTTTGCTGGCCATCCGCGTACAAACGATAACGCGCGATGGCCAAGCGGTTTTCAAACAGTGTCATGCTATGTGTCAATCGCAGTATCGCATCGCTGCCCATCCGCCCAAAAAAAATTTTCCCCAAAGGCGGTGCGACGAAAACTGCTTACCGCCTACCCTCCTATGACTCATCTCCCGTACATGCTGACGTCATCCCATAAATTAATAAAAAATTCCGCCGCCCATTGACTTTGTGAATAAAACAAAATAAGCCCGCGTTTTTCAATTTTTCATTCGCAGAGAACGACTACACCTCCATGCACATAAATTCAAATCTTCACTACTGAACTCCGTCAACCTTTGTCTCATCGAAGAAAATTGCAGTCAAGCTTCCCAGAAGCTCGTCCGCCATAACCAGTACCCGTTCAAATCACTGTTCATTCAAAGCTTATCTGCCAATATCAATCCTTTACCCGTTTAAGCACAAACACCCTAGTGTTGCTCATTTTCACCTGATTGTGCAGTAAAACCCTTTGTAACCGAGCTGCGCCACCTGAATCCTCTATTAACCAATTCGAGCATGGTTTACCTCTTAAAAATCATTCTAGATTCACTCCACAGACCTCTCAAAATCAAATGAAACATTTTCGACCTCCCCTGCGAACCAATGCTTTCTTGACAATTTGTTTTGTTTTACAGGTGATCAGAAGACCACATTCTTGGATAAACAGTCTTAATACTAGTCATAAGACTTGTTTACTCCAAGAGTCTTATCAAATCTATTCAAACAGAGATGGAAGATAAAACATATAGTTTAAAGACAAGCAAAGGAAACAGTATATTAAATTATTTACTGTTGAAACAGACAGTAAAAACCTAAAATACACATTGAAGGTAAAAGGACACAGTAAAGAACGGTTAGAGAGCATAACAGTTAAAGAGTATCAGTGGTTAAAGTGTATCAGGTAAAAGTTAGAGTGAAAGTTAAAATGAAGTTACAGAGCAGTCAAAGGTAAAACAGTAAAAGTAATTACAGAGGCAATAAAATGGTAAAAAGAGATGAAAATAATTTCACCAACATTGAAGTTTATCTAAAGTGAAATTAAAACAGTTAAAAGAACAAAAAAGTGAAAAGATGAAAAACACAACAAGAAGGAACATTTTGTAGAAATTTAATGTTTTAGTCATTGTTTTGCAGAAACTATTGTTATCAATCCAAGATGAATTTTGCAAAACTGAAGGAGGTTTATGTTCTTAAGGGAACCATCTACAAAAACCTCTCTCACTTTTCTAACATCTATTATGGTTTTGAAAATATTAAACAATGATGGAAAGCACTTTTTGCATAAAATACCAGTTAAGTCATCATTTTGCAGAGAAGATTGTGGTAAATCAAAAATACATCATAACAAAATGAAGGAGGTTTTTGTTCCTAAGAGACATATATACAAAAAAATATCTCAATTTTTGCACAGTGATTTCATAATGAGAGATCCATGCACATATTTACAGGCTATTTTTCAGACTCTGTAAAACTCTGTTTTATACATATTTTTACAGAGATGTTTGTGCACAGTTCGAGAGGAATTTGGGGAAACTGAAAGAGGTTTATCTCACCAACATATTAATATAAAATAACCTCTTTAAAATTTTACATATCTATTACGGATTGATAAATAAAAAGGTCTCATTGGACCCCAAATTTGCAGAATTGTTGGAGCAGAATTGCACAAAGAAAGGAAGCAGTTGGTGACTTGGATGCCTCATCATCAACTAAGAGTTGGATAAAATTAAAATTATCCTCTTTTTCATCACCTATCCATACAAAATAGTGCCAAATAGATGCATTAGTTTTAGTTTCCTTTACTTAAGTTCTATTTATGTAAAATAGTTGGAGAGATTTGTGAACTAATCTTGATATTTTTTCAAGATATTTTAGTTTAGAATTTGTATAAATACTTCACTCTTGGAAGTATTGAGGGTGGATTCTTCTACTTTGTTGTAACATTGATTTTGGAATAAAGTTCTTTTGTAGAAATTTCTTTGTGGCTTGCTGGATGATGAATTGAAGCTCAAGACTTTTTGCAGGATTCATGTGTCAGAATACAGTTCAATAAGTCATTTCTATCCTATGTTTTAAGTTTTATATATGTTCACTACATCACCGTGTTTCATTTCTGAATAATTAACAAAAAGGATTAAGTCAGAAATTGCTTAAGTGTACTCTGATTTCAATTGTTATTATTCTAAATGTTTTCTTCTAAACTGGTTATAGACAATTAATTCTTAATTTCTCTTGTTTCTCTGGTTTAAGCATTTGATTACTTAGTAAATAATTCGTAATTTCTCTTTATTGGTAATCATTCACTTTCCCTCGTTTAAACATGTTGAAAGATTCTTAATTTCCTTTCATCCATTTAAAAAATCCATTCCATTCACTTTAATATCCAAAATTGTTCTTTGTTTTGGCTATCTTGCCCTGTAAAGCCATCTTTAGTGTAAAAACTTAATCCAGTAAAGCCATCTTTTCGACTCCATAGCCCAATGGCCTGAAATACTCAATCTTTCCCTCAATTGGTGGATTCCACCATCAAATTCAAACAAAACGTCTGGACTTATAACTAGCCTAATATTTTCTAAGAACAAAGCTAAATTTTATAGAGAGAGCCCTCTCTGGATACAGATTAGCTAGTTTCTGTATCTGAAGGTTGGTTTGTGGTTACCTCAGAAACCTTTCCTCTTCCAACAACTTCAAGGAAAATCTGAGTGATAACATAGTGGTGACTCCGCTGGGGAACTGAATCATTTTAATTGTTACTATTGTTTGCTTATAAGCTACAGACATAGCCTGAAGATCAGCCAGGTAGCCTTTGAACTGCTTTTGCTCTGCAATTGCATAGTAAATAAATGATGCTTCAGTCTATCTCTGGTCTAACTTATAAACTGAACTTTGGTTTCAAACATTCAATCAGTTTCTCTAATTCAATAAATCTTTAAGAAAATTTAAATCCAATATCTGAAACCTCTTAAAGAAATTATAGAATTTGTTTTGAAAATTCATTAAAAAACAAAATAATCATAAAATACTCAAAGTTTGGTTTCCTGAAGAACTAAATTTTTCTTCAAAATTGTTTTACAGGTTCAGATCTGATCTATGATGGTGGAAAGTGATCAGACACACAAAGGTTAAAATCATCCACCTAGTGACTCCAAATCAATTTCACAATCAAGACTCCACTGGAGAAATGAACCTCAAAGAACAATATGGAAAGATTAGGCTTTCAACTTGGATCTTAATCGAAGACATTATGTTCTTTCTCATTAAGAAAGTTTTTCAATGTATATTTTATTTTATAGAAGATCTTAGATTAGTTTTTAGTTATTTTCTTTTGAAGATTGTAAGTAATAATTCTCCTAATCTCTTTGAGCAGCTTTCTTATGAATCTAATGATGATAATTTTCCAATAAAAAGCCTCAAATAATCAAGACCGATCTTACAATCCCTGTACATATCCCTGTGCCATATAAAGTTCCAGATAGATATAAGCCCCTTATTTTACCTCCTATACTCCATGATTTTCCTAAAAAATACTACAAGTATCTTCCTAGATTTGATGGAAAGAATGGTATCACTACCCAAAAACATATTCAAGGTTTTGAAAATTATTTGGATTTATTTGAGATTGATGAAGATGATGTTAAAATCAGAATTTTTTCTCTTTCTTTGCAAAATAGAATAAAGAATTGGTTCAAAAATCTGCCTGATGCTAGCATCTCAAATTTCCAGCAGTTTATCAAAATTTTCCTTGATAGATGGATAATCAAAGTTAATCATTTTGTGATCATGGAAGAATATAATCAATTAAAAAGACATCCAAATGAAACAATACAACAATTTTCTAACAGATTTAATCAATTTTATTATTCATTGCCAGAAAATATTAGACCTCCTCATGATTCAGCTCTCTTGCATTATCCAAGTGCCTTTGTTCCAGAAATAGAATTTCGATTAAGAGAAAGAGATCCAAAAACACTTGTACAGATGCAGAACATTACAGTTGATGTGGAAGTTAATCTCCAAATCAAACAGGAAAAGTTGAAAGCAGAAGAAGAGGAAAATAAAAACATTGCAGAAGTAAAACTCAACCTTTTGGTAAGAAAACTAGATGAAAGAACACAAGAGATCACTATGAGAGATGAATTTTTTATTCAAAATAACCATGAAGAAATAGAATAGGTTGATAGCCATGAAAAAATTCCTCTTTATTCAAATTATCATAGATCAGAAAATGAATTTATAGATCAATATGAGGAAGAGGAATCTGTTGATCTAATGTGTATGTTTGATGACATTCCTTCTTTTGATTATTTGCCTAAGTATGATAATTATGATGATAACTATGTTCTCCAAAATGAAGCTAACTTTACAGAACAATCAGAAGCTAGTTTGTGGGATGAAGAAACTCAGTTTCAACGGATTGAAGACAGTGATCAACCAATACAGATAAACAATGAGAGTGAGGAAGAAAGAGCCGAAAATGTGGAAATAAGTGAAGGTTCTTTACCTCTTTGTTTTGCTTCATTTCAGCTCATTAGAGACAACTATCATGCCATCAATAAGCAACAATATTTAGGAATTGTGATTGACAAAAAAGAAGATAATGAAACTATTGATCAAGATTTTTTAGTTTCACAATTGCAGTTATCAGTTCCCATTGAAGTAAATGATCAAATAACACAAGAAATTTCCATACCACTATTTTTTGAATCATTTCAGTGTTTAAAGGAAATGTGGTATAAGAAACTTGTTTAAGTTTATGAAGTCTCATGGAAATCTATATGCTATAGGTTGCAGCCATTTTCCCAAGTTTTTCAGGATCCAATAGCAGATATGTTCAATATTGAAGGCATTCAAAGCATTCCTCTACTAACTAACTATGATTTTCAGAATCAAGATGATAAAGGATTCAACACTCAAAGATTAAAATCAGTAGGAATATCATCACAAATCTTATCTGAAAGTTTACAGGGAGATAAAGATGAAAATAACATTTCATATTCATGGTATGGAGGCCATCCAGAACAAATGTACAGTTGTTCAGATTAGTTAAACATCAGTGTATATATTTTGGAAGATCCTTTTGTACAATTTCTAGAGTCAATAAAGGAAATCAAGTGCTTCCTTATCCTCTCATTTGTTGTCAAGTTTCTAATAGGTTGCAGAAGTACAATTTTGATAATCAACAAGAAAATGCAACAAAATATATCAATGTACATAATGCTTGAATGGTTGCATTGGCTATTTCATTTTACCTAACTAGCAGTTGAACAGTAGATTGAGTAGGTAGATGAGTGCTAATATGCTCAGAATTTTGAGCATTTTTTTTTTTAAGTTTTTATTTTTCATCTAGTTTTTCATTAAGTTGGTTTGAAAATTTTTGTGTGTTGTTTTAGTTTCATATTAGATTTCAATTTGCAGAAGACAAAATACATTTACTGGTTCACCAAGGTCAATGGATGAGGACAACTGACCTGTTGTTCTTGACTTTTCACCAGGAAAAGCCATCCCCAAGTGGAGCCAGTGTTAGACTCCTATACCAATAGGTGTCATTTTTCATGATTGACTTGATGAACTATGCAATATGTTCAAACCTTTTTCTTGTTGCAAAGATGTTCCATATTTTCAAAAAAATCAAAAAATTTAAAAATTGTAAAGAGGGTATACCCTAAAAGAAAAATCAAAGGGTGAAAAAATAAAAATGGCCAAAAAAAAGTGAAAGAAAATGAACCCCAAACCAGAAAAAGCCAAGGAAAGTGTGCAAGTCTAAATGCCACTGCTTATTGCTCTGATGTAATAAACAAATTGTGTGCAACTTGTATTCTATGCCACAATTTATGAACAGTCAAACAGTTTAAGCTTGGCTAGTTCATCTTTCAATTTCATGTTTTAGAGATAGAGAATAAAATCTGACCAAATTGTTTAATCTTGGCAGATAAGTAGATAGGTAGAGTGAATAAAAGGAGCTCAACAGTTTAATCTGAGCCCTTGGATGTAATAAGGTTAGAATTAGATAGATTTTCATATGTAAAAGAAAAAGTGTGATAAGGGTTTGCCAGTCTAAGTGCACCCTAATAAAGAAGAAAAATGGTAGAGTAAAGTAGGTAGGGTAGGTAGATGTTGTTGCAGAATTACATGTGATGAATGATGGTTCTAAATGTGTTCAATTTTACTTTCATCACAAGTGCAAAGGCAGATACTACATTGGAAAAGTTCACAGCAAAGAAAAGTCAAGATTATTAACTTCCCCTTCATTTTTCCCTAAATATTTCACTAATTTCCCCTAAGTGCTAAGGTATTTGAAGATTAGAGGGGCTCAAGGCATTTCCTTGACTTTTGGAGGGACCGGACCCTCGGCCCAATAATTGAAAAAACCTAAGTACTTCAAATCATCCATTATCACATTCATTCACCTCTTAAAAACCTTTTCCTAAGTAAAATCCCATTTTTACTTAGGAAAATCCTTCAATATTTCATGAAAAGCCTTCAAAATCACTTTTATTCTAAGTCTAAGTGATGAAAGTATAATAATGCCATTTACTTTTGAATCTTCACTTTCTTGGTTATATTTAAGTATTTTGAGTTTACATTGTCCCTTTGTCATATTAAATCTAATTTATATATTAACTCCCTATGAAAATCACCTTTTCCTATTATATATAAATCCTTTTATAGTAATATCCCCAAAACCCTTATATTATGATTTTTTAGCAAAAAGTATTTAATTCCTATTTATTCAAATCAAAAACCCACAATACACCCCCTTTTGGCTAAAATATAACATTAATATTATTCCCACCCCCCTACAGTAAATAAATCGCATTGATTTGATTACTGTATAAATTAAAATATATTAAAAACATTTAAACATATGTATATATGTTAACATATGTTTAAAACAAAAAATAAACCCAAAGTTTAATTAAAACCAAACTTTGAAAATAATCCATCCTCGTGCATTTTTTCATCTCCGACCATACAAAAGAGATTAATTAATCCTCATGATTAATTAATAATCCAACCCGCCAATCAAATCCCACCTGATGAGTTTATTTAACAAATAATTACATGGGGCCCGCGTCATTAAAACTCCTCCATCTCCCTGTCCTGTCGACTGTTCGATCGACCCATCAGAGATCAACGACTGTTATCAATTTCTCTGGCCATCCGCATACGAACGATAACGTGCGATGGCCAAGCGGTTTTCAAACAGTGTCATGCTACGTGTCAATCGTTGAATCGCATCGCTGCCCATCCCCCCAAAACAACCTTTCCCCAAGAGTGGTGCGATGAAAATTGCTTACCACCTACCCTCCTATGACTCATCTCCCATACATGCTGACGTCATCCCATAAATTAATAAAAAATTCCGCCACCCATTGACTTTGTGAATAAAACAAAATAAAGCCCGCGTTTTTCAAATTTTCATTCGCAGAGAACGACTACACCTCCATGCACAGAAATTCAAATCTTCACTGCTGAAGTCTATCAACCTTTGTCTCATCGAATAAAATTGTAGTCAAGCTTCCCAGAAGCTCGTCCGCCATAACCAATACCCATTCAAATCACTGTTCATTCAAATCTTATCTGCCAATATCAATCGTTTACCCGTTTAAACACAAACACCCTAGTGTTGCTCATTTTCACCTGATTGTGCAGTAAAACCCTTTGTAACCCAGCTGCGCCACCTTAAGCCTCTGTTAACCAATTCGAGCATGGTTTACCTCTTAAAAATCATTCTAGATTCACTCCACAGACCTCTCAAAATCAAATGAAACCTTTTCGACCTCCCCTACAAACCAATTATTTCTTGACAATTTGTTTTTTTTTACAGGTGATCAGAAGACCACATCCTTGGATAAACAGTCTTAATACTAGTCATAAGACTTGTTTACTCCAAGAGTGTTATCAAATCTATTCAAACAGAGATGGAAGATAAAACATACATTTGAAAGACAAGCAAAGGAAACATGATATTAAATGATTTACTCTTGAAACAGACAGTAAAAACCTAAACTACACATTGAAGGTAAAAGGACACAGTAAAGAATGGTTAGAGAGCATAACAGTTAAAGAGTATCAGTGGTTAAAGTGTATCAGGTAAAAGTCAGAGTGAAAGTTAAAATGAAGTTAGAGAGCAGTCAAAGGTAAAATAGTAAAAGTAATTACAGAGGCAGTAAAATGGTAAAAAGAGATGAAAATACTTTCACCAACATTGAATTTTATCTAAAGTGAAAGTAAAACAGTTAAAAGAACAAAAAAGTGAAAAGATGAAAAACACAACAAGAAGGAACATTTTGCAGAAATTTAATGTTTTAGTCATTGTTTTGAAGAAACTATTGTGATCAATCCAAGATGAATTTTGCAAAACTGAAGGAGGTTTATGTTCTTAAGAGAACCATATACAAAACCTCTCTCACTTTTCTAACAGCTATTATGGTTTTGGAAATATTAAACAATGATGGAAAGAACTTTTTGCAGAAAATACCAGATAAGTCATCATTTTGCAGAGAATATTGTGGTAAATAAAAAATACATCATACAAAACTTAAGGAGGTTTTTGTTCCTAAGAGACGTATATACAAACACCTATCTCACTTTTTGCACAGTGATTTCATAATGAGAGATACATGCACATCGTTACAGGCTATTTTTCAGACTCTGTAAAAATCTGTTTTACACATATTTTTGCAGAGACGTTTGTGCACAGCTGGAGAGGAATTTGGGGAAAATTAAAGAGGTGTATCTCACCAACATATTAATCTACAATAATCTCTTTCATTTTTTACATATATTTTACGGATTGAGAAATACAAAGGTCTCATTGGACCCCAAATTTGCAAAATTGTTGGAATAGAATTGCACAAAGAAAGGAAGTAGTTAGTGACTTGGATGCCTCATCATCAACTAAGAGTTGGATCAAATTTGAATTCTCCTCTTTTTTCATCACCTATCCATACAAAATAGTGCCAAATAGATGCATTAGTTTGAGTGTCCTTTACTTAAGTTCTATTTATGTAAAATAGTTGGAGAGATTTGTGAACTAATCTTGATATCTTTTCAAGATATTTTAGTTTAGAATTTGTATAAATACTTCACTCTTGGAAGTATTGAGGGTGGATTCTTCTACTTTTCTGTAACATTAATTTTGGAATAAAGTGCTTTTGGAGAAATTTCTTTGTGGCTTGCTGGATGATGAATTGAAGCTCAAGACTTTTTGCAGGATTCATGTGTCAGAATACAGTTCAATAAGTCATTTATATCTTGTGTTTTAAGTTTTATATATGTTCACTACATCACCGTGTTTCATTTCTGAATAATTAACAAAAGGGATTAAGTCAGAAATTTCTTAAGTGTACTCTGATTTCAATTGTTATTATTCTAAATGTTTTCTTCTAAACTAGTTATAGATAATGAATTCTTAATCGCTCTTGTTTCTCTGGTTTAAGAATTTGATTACTTAGTAAAGAATTCTTAATTGATCTTTATTGGTAATCATTCACTTTCCCTCATTTAAACATGTTGAAATATTCTTAATTTCCTTTCATCCATTTAAAAAATCCATTCCATTCACTTTAATATCCAAAATTGTTCTTTGTTTTGGCTATCTTGCCCTGCAAAGCCATCTTTAGTGTAAGAACTTAATCCAGTAAAGCCATCTTTTCAACTCCATAGCCCAATGGCCTGAAATAATCAATCTTGCCCTCAGTTGGCGGATTCCACCATCAAATTCAAACAAAACCTCTGGACTTATAACTAGCCTAATATTTTCTAAGAACAAAGCTAAATTTTATAGAGAGAGCCCTCTCTGGATACAGATTGGCTAGATTTTGTATCTGAAGGTTGGTTTGTGGTTACCTCGGACCCCTTTCCTCTTCCAACAACTTCAAGGAAAATCTGAGTGATAACAGGACTGGTACCTATATGATGATTACACCGAGATCAGAGTCTATGGTCTAGAAGTACCTCCCTACTAGTTACCAGTTTTTCTAGCCATCTGGATTCTTGCCCTCAAATTTATTCAACAAACCTTAAAGGTTGACCAAATCCACTTCATGGCCACGAAAAAATAATACATTCTCAAGCTCAAAACTTCTGTCGGTCCCTACACCATAAATTCGAGACATGCCCTCTCCACTGTGGAAACATTACTGTAATGGATGGACCCGCTACAAGGAAAATTCCAGCCCTCTTACCCGAAATGAGTCCTCTCCAATAGGAAAGGGAAAATAAAGTTGAATGCTTATATAAATGAGACCAGGCCCTTCATTGAGTGGAGAGATAACCTTGATACATGGCCTTTGGATGCACAGATGGAGGCTGATTCTTCAGCCGCAGAAGGGAGGAGTGATAATGCGTCCGCAGAGACAGGAAATAAGGGACAAGGAGATGATTTAGATGCCTTAGGAAGTCAAGAGGGCATGAAAATTGATGAGGGAGCTCATCCCTATAAGAAACAGAGAACGAAAGGGCCAGAAAATGTATGGGAGGAGCCTTCTCAGGAAGCATTTTCCTGATATGGATTGCTTGATAAAAACAGGGCAGGTTTCATGGTTGCTTTCGATGGTGCCTCTTCGTCGGGCCCTTTTGGGCTTTCGCAGGAAATTTCAGTTGACAGGGTAGAAGTGAGAGAGGAGATAAACACCAGGAACAAGACCACATGAGAAAAACTTAGGGCTGAACTCGCCGGGTTTATAGATAAATACCATACCCTACTTACTACTAAGCTATACATGGACAAGGAATAACTCATATTTTCTATTTCGCAGGTAGTGTGTCAGCCCTCAGCTGATGCAAGTCATTACCGAGCCCTACAGATCACCTTGAACCTAGCTAATATTATGCTAATAGATAATCTTGGCTTGCACTAGTGCGTTGGAGACATGTTGCGAGATGAAGTAGTGAAACTCGCACTCGCCTTGAGGAAGCTTGAGGAGAAGCAGGCCTCGGTATTAGAAAACTAGAAGAGGGAGAGAGCTAGTGCCAGAGTGATCAATAACAAGCTACAAACCCTTAGGAAGGTAGTAAAGAACAAAGAGGCCGACAAGGATGCAGTTTGGCAGAAACTCATCACTGATCTAGAAGCTGAGAACTTTAATCTAAAAAAGAAATTAAATATACCCAGAGGGGAGCATGCGCAAATAGATGAATTAATCTAAGTGGAAAGGGAGAAATTGGATCTTGATGATTCACTGGCTATGGAGCAGGAAGATAATACCCAAAAGACCATAGAGATTGCAAATTCAAATTAGGGATTTTCTAACTTACAAACAAAATGGGACCAACATGTATGCGTAGTACGAACATCCAATAAGCCTGGAACCACCCCAGAATAGCTGGCTAAGGCCCTATCAGACTTAAAGGAGACAAAAGATACACTGGCTATGTATCAAAAGGTGGTAATGTCCGTGCAGAAAGAGGTCGAGAAGTTACAAGAGAAAAATAGGCGTAGGATAAGTCTATCAGAGAGTTGACTACTCGGTTGAAGGGTAACATGACTCTCTTGGAAGCCAAATGCCTAATTTGGACTGATATAATGGTGGAGGTCAGGAAGCATTGGAATTACCTAACCCTGATTGACGATAAGAAAATTGCAATTCACTTATTTGAAGTACAGTTGTAGGAAGGGCACACGGAAGGAGAAGCAAAGGCCGCAATGGCTAGCAGGTATATTTGGTATCTAAATGAACTGGGCCCAGAGGAATTGCAAGCATAAGGAATCATTGATCGATTCAGAAGGGTAATGGAGATTAGAAGAGAAATCGAGAGGGAGATCGCTCGTGCAAACACATTGGGTTGTTTGAAATTACTTTCAATCGAAGTCGAAAAGTTCGACTGAGAGTGGAATAAGTTAGTGGAGGCAGGCCTCCCATCATGCTGGCACCCAGAAACATCTGCATTCTCCAAGCTAACAAATTATGAACATAAAATTTTAGACATCATGAACAATTCCAACTTGCCTCTAGAAAAAACTTTATGCCCGAAGGCAGATACCATTATAGCCACTCTAAGCCATGAATTCTTCCTCCTCTGCTAGGTTAGAAAATTCTTAGCCATATTAGTATATTATACTAAGCTCATAGATATGCAGGCATTGGTTGAGACATTTGTCATTATGCCAGCTCCAGGCGAGATCGTGTGGCAGAAATGCAGTGAGTAGACTAGCACTCCCGTATCGTCATCTTCTCATCAGTCGATACCTCCCTCTCATTGCAAAGCAGGGTCATCTTTGTCATCAGCTCGGCCAAATCAGTAGCCATCAGGCACCCCTCATCGCCATCACAAATGACACTCATGATTCGTCCCATGCGACCTTATTTACTTTTATTTTTATGAATTGTAAAATTGGGTGAAATCTTGATTTCACACAATGCACTCTTTATTTTTCATTTACTGTTATGTTTTAGTTAGGGCCTTTTTCAGGCCAGGTTGTATATGATGAGAGGTCATTTATCCTCATCACCGGTTTTTGGTTTTGATTGAGACCACAAATAGAAAATATCCTAAGAGAATATTTTTTTTTTAAATATCTTCTCTCGAGGCTCATCCTTGGAGCTATAAAAGATGAAATGAGAGAACAAGAAAAGGTTTAAGATTTTCATGAGAAGAATTTGTTAACTGTGAATTATTTCTTTTGTAAATTTTGGGATCCTCTCTTAATGTGTATCTGAAAAATCCCCTTCAGCGAAGGAAATGAAGCTAAGCTGTTGTTGTGGTGGATTCCAACTGAGGTTATTGAACAGTATGTATTTTCTTAGTGGTGCTTAAATATAATGTTCATTGTGTTCTCACCATTCCCATGTTATGATAGCTTTTAGAATGCGAATGTTCAACTAGTTGACATGAATTTATCCTAAATGATGCTCATGTCTTCTATTCTGTAACATTTTTAATATGGCTCGAGGCGTGATTTCTTTTTCATAACTCTTCTTATAGGTCATAGTTCTTCTAATTTTAGTGGAAGGTGGATTCTTATGTTCATATAAGCTTGACTTACTTTTATTATTTCCTAGTTTTCTTACATTGTACTTCACATCCATTTATCCTTTTAATTTTTCATTGATTTCACATTCGGCCCAACTCATAAAAATTTACTTTCATGACTACTTTGGATTCACTTTTGGAGACTCTTTATCTATACAATTAGATGTTGTTCCTGTCAATACTCTGTCTCTGATATCTTGGACCGATATCAAAACTTTAAACCATCATCACATAACAAGAGCTTTCTTCCTACCAACATACAAAATACCTTTTTCCATCCTCTTGTCTTTAATATTTCCTAAGAACTGGTCTTTAATAGCTCAAGGCTGTCTCTAGGAGTTACAACATTAATAATTCACCTTCTACATTTCAAGGGATGATGAATTTGTGCTTGTATTTTTTGATGACATACTAATCTAAAAAAAGTCTTGCAAGGATCATGTTCAACATGTTGATAGGGTCCTCAAACTATTACAGGAGAAACAATTATATGCAAAAACATACAAATTTTTCTTTGGAGTACAAGAGGTGGAATATCTAGGTCATATTTTATCTCACAAGGGTGTTAAGGTAGACCCTAAAAAAATTAAAGCCATTAAGGATTGGAATGTGCCCACAACCATAAAGCAGTTGCGAGAATTTCTTGGTTAACGGGGTATTATCACAAGTTAGTTAAGAATTATGGGAGAATAGCAACACCTTTAACAATATTATTGAAGAAAGATGCATTTTCGTGGAATTCTGAAGCAACTAAGGCCTTTGAACATCTTAAAGAGGAAATGTACCTAGCAGTGGTCTTAGCTATGCTAGAATTCACAAAAACCTTTATTGTGGAATGTGATGCCTCAGGAAATGGAATTTGTGTTGTTTTGATGTAATAAAGAAGACCCATTTCTTTTGAAAGTCATCCAATCAAAGGAAAGTATTTACAAAAATATGTTTATGAGAAGGAAATGTTAGAAATACTACATTCACTAAAGAAATGGTGACCTTACATAATGGGAAGACACTTCAAGGTTAAAAATGGTCATAATAGTCTTAACCACTTTTTGGAACAAAGACTATATTTAGAAGAGCAGCAAAAATGGGTCACAAAGATGTTGGGTTATGACTTTGAAATAATCTACAAAAAAGGGAAGCTAAAAGTTGTTGCAGATGCACCCTCAAGAAAGAATGAAGAGGTGAAAGCATTATTTTGTGCCATTTCTATTATCCAACCAGATTGGATAACCGAAGCAAGGGATGAATGGAAAAAGGATGAAGAAGTGTGGACACTCATTCAAAAGTTGCAGCAAGATCCTAGTACATCTGATACATTTAGTTGGAAAAATGATTCCTTATGGTACAAAGATCACTTATACCAGGTTGAACTAGGTTTAATTATACCAACCATCAATGAGCTTATGGTGACATTTTTCGCCCCTCACCAATGTCCTCTTTTCTTGTAGTGATGGTGACAAGGGGAATACGATGTTGATTGATCCCATTGGGAGGCACACTTTGATTGGATGTGAAAAAGTGTACTATAAAATAATTCCCGAAAAATATAAACTTTAGAGATGGTGATTGATGATTATAGTGATTTACATTGTGACAAGTAGGGATCAAGGACAACCGACGAGCTTCATCTGTTGCAATAAAATTATCATGACTTCTAGATGGTGAGGGAGGCATACCCATACTTAGCTAATAAGATAACAAACCATGCATAATGTTCAAAAGAAACTTCCATAGATGCAACTAATGGACTCATCAGTGGATGGTTGTCTCGATGACCAAGGTCATAATACATTATGATCTTTGTATTAATCCTAAAATCGCAGCGTCGATGGATGAAACTAGATCTGGGGTATTCTATGTCATTCACACAACCAAATAATGTATGAGTCTATCCATGTGAATGAATGAGGTGGATTCGAACATGGTAGACACCATCTAATTACCGACCAATGAAGTAGGTTGTTAACAAACTTGAGAGAAATCATCTATGATGTTAATGGATCTCAAGGTACTATGGTAAAAGTGGTGTGGTGCGAGTAAATGAGCTGATGTGGAACACCAAATAGAATATTTTGGTCAAAGTCCATTGATGTAAACATGTTGTCGAGAGTGAGGATATTTTCCATTGATGTATGGAAGCACCAAGGTACCAAAGGGGTGTTTCTAAGTCAACTTCCTGGATGATGTGCTGATGTCGATAGGAAGTGACCCATCGCAGGAGGGCCTTGATGTATCCCCCATCAATGACACGAAAAGAGTATCATGATTGTGACATAAATGATTATAATGATGCTGATATCGAATTGGATCAGGAAAGGAATACATGAAATGAAGGCTTAAGATTATTGTTGCAAGGATCAACTGATAGACTTCTCTTGAACACATAACGACATAGAATGGAGTTAACAACATTGACCCAAAACCGAAATGGAGGCTCTGAAAAAAGTATGGTAACCAAAAGGCAACCAGATTACCCAACCCAATAGCCACAGAGATGAAGTGGAAAGTGTCATGTTAAAGAGTGTCTCACTTCCATTTAAAAAAGATGGAATCCCTTGTTTTTCCAATTTCCCCAACCATCCTAGTGAGTACCTCTTTATTTATTAACAAGATTAAGGAGGATAACATACGCTTGATCTGTAGGCTCATCCTTTGTATGAATCCCTCCAAGTATTTTTAACAAACCCTGAGAAGGATTTTTTTGGCATTGTCATGTTCTACAAGTGCATCATTGTTTGATGTTTTAATGAGTACGAAAAAGGTAAAAATCAACATATTTTTCATGATTATAGAGTTTGAAAAAGAGGCGGAAAAGAAAAATCCACATGTCCCTTTTCGTAAATAGTCTCGTAAGTACAAAAAGATATAAAAAAATAATAAAGAGAACCTCTCAACCATGTTCAACCAAGGTATTCCTTTTTCGTAGTAAGTCTATCCCAGTCCAGAAAAGGGTTAAAATTATACTGATTTCACATATTTTCATTAACTTTTACAAGCTCAAAAAGACAGGTGCTTGGTAATCTTTTCATTTTTTGGGAGTTTGAAAAGAGCTGAAAGAGGATTCTAATGGGTTCCTTTTTCATCATTTTATAGAGTTTGAAAAAGAGATTAAAGTGTACTCTTCTGTCAAACTAACCTATTACAACATAGTCAAAATCTGCCAAAAACTATAATCTTGATCAAAACACCACAATAAGGATTAAACATACATGTTTCATTGTAAGAATGAAAAATATCTAGCTCAAAATGTTAAAAATGAATAAAATAACGAGAAAATTACCATAAATATCCAAAATGAGTTTTTATTTTTACCATTTTACACTTTACCTTCAATAGTGAATATTTGGATCCCTTTTTCCCTTGATCTTCTGCAGCTAATTACGACCAATATAGGGAACCATTTCAAGTGTCATGGGATCTAGGTAGGAGCTAAGAGCTTTATCTATATTTCCATGGTTCATTTATGTGTTTTCATGCAAATTTTCTAAGGTTTTGAGCCCCTCGGTTTCATAAAAAATGACATGGGACCAACGCACCCCCTCTATATTGAAAATGGAATTTCACCTAGGTAGATAAACACTGTTGACAAAGGTGAAATTGTCTAAGCCTTTTGTGGTGCGTCGAGATAAATTTTCCAAGTTTTTTTCTCAATTTTGCCTCAATTGTTGTCAACATTTTTACATGGAAAAAATTATAATGAGTCCTTTGTTGATGTTTCAGGTACCCATTATCATAAAATGTCATTTATCTAGAGATAAAGAGAGAATTCCGTACAAGACATGGATTCCTCAAATGACCCAGCTACTATCTAGGCGCATATAAACCGTGGGTTGTTGAAATTATTCTGGCTTCCTGGTATGAGGAAGAAGTGGTGGTGAGGTGGTGAAAGATTACATTCATACCTATTGCTGACCTCGAGTTATACCTACTAGGTACATAAATATTAACAGAAGGGATGTGACACAACTACGTTTGAGAACAATCTTGTTCATCAAACCAATATTGACAGGTAGTTTGACATTATATGTTGCAACCAGATCATTCATGCAGTATGGGGTATAATGTCTAGAGCCAAAAGTATTCTATTGGAGCGAGGTTGTCCTCCTCAACTTGAAGGAACAAATTAATAAAGAAAAGGAGGGGAAGTTGAAGAAATTTGGCTATGGTTCCATATTGGTCTCTTTTTCCTTAGAGAGGGTACCATTACTGTAGCCTTAGTATATTATACTTGAGACATTTGATATGAGGGTCCCATGGATGAGGATATGGATAGATTAAATGGCCAGACATGAAGGTCCATCAGTGATCAACTTTTCACCAACCTTATTTGGATGGATGCATAGACATTTCATCATGATCGATGAGTATCCTTATGCAGGGACGTATTTCTGTGATTATCCTAATCTCATGCTGCCTGAGGGCAAGGAATGGGATGCTACAGGTAAGATACGTTGACCTTTAATTTTTATGAAGTTGTGCAATTTGTTTGTGTTTTTTCATGTTATCAAGACTAAAATATTTCATGTTTTCATGCAGACATTGGACCTGTTCCACCAGTAGGTGCTACATATCTTCGTTGCACAGAGAGATAACCACATGAGGAGCCATTGGGATTATTACAGGTCACTACAGTGGGATGGGATGCACTGTGAGATATTGAGGTAGTGGAGGTACTATCTGAGGTAGACTACCACATGGACAGATTGACCCATGGGATTGATAATTCCATGGTTAATCAACTTCCATTGTGACTTCAGTGAAATACCATCGGGGTACATAGTCATATAGGTCGATTGTTGTGCAGGATAGCTTATGCAGTGATATTTTATCATGAGCACCATTGACTATCTACTTAGATGTTTGCATGTAGTTTTTTGGATATCGATGATGTAGCCATATGTGTCTCGGGGTACACATTTTGTAGGGAGGCCAATGCAAATTACCTCACCATTTGGAGAAAATATGGGCCATGCTGCGGAGGATAGGTTCTAAGTACTACGACTAGCACCATCAGCATAACCAATATATGGTCTGAGAGAGGTTGACATTTGAAAACCAAATTAAAGAAGGATAAATAAAAACCACTGAAAACTCTAAAAAATACACTGCAAATACACTAAAAACACCTATAGACAATATGTACATAGTGTACTATGCATGGGATCAAGGATAGTATTTTTTGAGATATAACCCATTTCTAGGCTACGAGAATGGAATTCCATCAAGATCTACTAACTCGTAAGCCCCTTTTTCCAAGACACATTTGAGAATCCACGTAGGTTAGAAATTTCATGGGCCTAAATTATCGGCCTCCTGGTCATATAGAAGTCCCAAATATCCTTCAGATAAAATGTTGGGTGTGGAGCCTGATTATCCTGTTTACTTTGTATCACAGCATTGGACCCATTTACCTTAAAAGGGGCAGCAACGCCGCCCGAAATTTAATCGCTGCCGTGGGGGGTCCAGGGGAGTCAATCTAGGTCGTTCATTAGGCAAATGATCTAATGGTAGAAGTTATGTTTAGATTAGGGTTTTTTTCCCTAGAAGGCAACCCCCTTGTATATATGAGGGCATTGTATTGCGGCTGTGTATTATGAGTGTATTCTTGGAGTGAGAAATAGAGAGGGAGACTGTGAGAGAGAATAGAGGATATCACAGTGGATCTGCTGTAGGTTTTGTCTCTTCATTATTGTTGGATAATATAAAGGAAGGACTGGTTGTTCGGGGTGGACGTAGCCCAAACTGGGTGAACCACGTATATATGTGTCTCTCTGGTTTTATGTGTTTTGTGTGCTTGTATTTTCCGCATATTTTATGTGTTTCATTGCTCTGTAATATTTAATTTTCTAACAACTGGTATCAGAGCCGAAGGTATATTTGGCTGATAAACTCGCAGGAAAAAAGGGTTCCTGGTTCGAGTGGGAGAAATGGCGGACGATGGTAAGTTTAGGGTCGAGAAATTTAACGGCCAAAACTTTGCACCGTGGAAGATGCAGATGGAAGATTATCTGTATCAGAAAGATCTATACCTACCATTGAATGGAAAAACAAAGAAGCCAGTGACAATGACAGACGCGGAATGGAACATTCTCGATAGAAAGGCATTCGGAACAGTACGGTTGTGTCTTGCGGCGTCAGTCGCCTTCAATATTTCGAAGGAAACAACAATAGAGTGTTTGATGCAGACGTTGGCGAAACTATATGAAAAGCCCTCGGCCTCAAACAAGGTATTTCTTATGAAACGACTATTTAATATGAAGATGTCAGAAGGTGGATCTGTTGCAGACCATTTAAATGAATTTAATACAGTTACCAGTCAGCTAAGTTCTGTAGGGATAAACTTTGATGATGAAGTTAGAGCTCTGTTATTCTTGTGCTCATTTCCAGAGAGTTGGAATGGTTCAGTAATGGCCATTAGTAACTCTGTCTTTGGATCTAGTACTTTAAAGTTTGATGATGTTGTTGGTGCTATCCTTAGAGATGAAATGTGATGGAAAAGCTTCGGTGAGACATCAGGTAATGCTTTGAGTGCAGAGTCTAGGGGAAGAAGAATGGAAAGAGGAAAGAGCTTTGGATATTGCAGTAAATCAAGGAAAGGTAGATCCAAGTCTAGATCGGGGATAGTGTGCTGGAATTGCGGAAAGAAAGGACACCTAAAGAAAGACTGTAGATCTCGAAAGGGAAAAGAAGGAGACACACAGCAAGAAAAAAATCATGAAGCAAATGTGACAGGTGATGTGTTACAAGATGCTTTGATTCTTTCTTTCGAAAATGTTATTGATTCTTGGGTTGTAGATTCAGGGGCTTCATTCCATGCCACACTTGATAAGAAATATTTTCATGACTATGTCCAAGGAGATTTTGGACAAGTTCGTTTGGGTGATGATAAACCCTGTAAAATTGTTGGAATGGGTAAAGTTCTTGTAAAACAAAATAATGGAAACCAATGGCTACTAAAGGAGGTAAGGCATGTTCCAGATCTGAAGAAAAATCTGATTTCAATAGGGCAGTTAGGCGGTGAAGGTTGTGTGACAACTTTCACAGATAAAACTTGGAAGGTCACCAAAGGAGCCCTGGTAATAGCAAAAGGCAAAAAGGTTGGTACATTGTATTTATGCAATGGTATTTCTAACTCTGTTAATGCTTTAACTTCCAAAGGAGCAGATGCAGCATTATGGCATCATAGGCTCGAACACATGAGTGAGAAGGGAATGAAGATTCTCCACTCAAGAAATTTGTTGCCAGGTTTGAAGAATGTTGATTTGGATTTCTGTGAGAATTGCATTTATGGAAAACAGAAGAGAGTCAGATTTCTCAGAGTTGGGAAAGAAAAGAAGAGCGAAAAATTGGAGCTTGTGCATACAAATGTATGGGGACCTGCTCATGTATCATCTCTCGGTGGCTCTCGTTATTATGTTACTTTTATTGATGATGCAACTAGAAAAACATGGATTTATTGTATTCAGAATAAATCTGATGTATTTGATACTTTCAAGAAATGGAAAGCTTTGGTTGAGATTGAGACAGGAAAGAAGTTGAAGTGTCTTAGATCAGACAATGGAGGTGAATAGTGCAGCAAAGAGTTTGATAGGTATTGTTCAGAGCATGGAATTCGTAGAGAGAAGACAGTTCCAAGAACACCACAAGAAAATGGTGTGTCAGAAAGGATGAACAGAACAATCATGGAGCGTGCCAGGTGCATGAGATTGCATGCAAGATTGCCTTTACAATTTTGGGCAAATGCTGTAGATACTGCTGTTTATCTAATAAACAGAGGGCCTTCAAGTTCTTTGGATGGTGGTATTCCAGAGGAAGCATGGACAGGTAAAAAGGTAAACTACTCTTTTTTAAAGCCTTTTGGTTGTGAGGCCTTTGTCCATATTAATAAAGGAAACAGAACAAAGCTTGAGGCAAAATCAAAGAAATGTACCTTTATTGGATATGGTGCTAATGATTTTGGTTATTGCTTATATGATTATGATTCAGCTGCAGGAAAAGAAACAATAAAAAGAAAGAAAGGAATATGCGGTTCTTGATGAGATAACTGAAAAAGTAAAGGTGCCTGAAAATAATAATAATCAACAACCACAGCAGCATCAACCACAACAACAACAACAAGCACCTCAAACACCTGAAAGTGGTGTTAGAAGAACTACCAGGATAAGTAGACCCCCTAAACGATACTCTCCTTCATTATATTATTTATTGTTGACTGATTCTGGTGAACCTGAATGTTATGAAGAAGCAATGCAGGTTGAAAGTAGGAAGAAGTGGGAGCTAGCCATGGAAGAAGAGATGGACTTCTTAATGCATAACCAGACTTGGGACTTAGTCAAGTTGCCTGCAGGTAAAACTACATTGCAGAATAAATGGGTTTACAGGCTGAAGGAAGAAGATGGAGGAAAACAGAGGTACAAAGCTAGACTTGTGGTGAAGGGATTTGCACAGAAGAAAGGTATTGATTTTGATGAAATATTTTCTCCTGTTGTTAAAATGAATTCAATCATAACTGTTTTAAGTCTTGTAGCAACGGAAGATTTACATCTTGAACAGTTAGATGTAAAGACAACATTTCTCCATGGAGATTTGGAGGAAGAGATATACATGCAGCAACCAAAAGGATATGAGGTAAAATGGAAAGAAAAATTGGTGTGCAAGTTAAAGAAGAGCTTGTATGGCTTAAAACAGGCCCCAAGGCAGTTGTATCTAAAATTTGACAGGTTTATGTCTGAACAAGGTTATACTAGATGTCACTCTCATCATTTTGTTTATCTGAAAAGGAAAAATGATGGCAGCTATATTATACTGTTATTGTATGTAGATGACATGCTTGTTGCAGGGTCTAACATGCAGGAAATAAATGTGCTCAAAAGAAAATTGGCAAATTCATTTGCAATGAAGGATTTGGGAGCTGCAAAACAAATCCTTGGTATGAGGATAACTAGAGACACGAAAAATCACAAATTAACACTGTCTCAGAATGAGTACATAGAAAAGGTGTTGAAAAGATTTAATATGCAGAATGCAAAACCAGTTAGTACACCTTTTGCTAGCCATTTAAAACTTAGTAAGGAGATGTGCCTAAAGACCCAAGAAGACATGGATTATATGTCTAAAGTTCCATATGCATCAGCAGTTGGAAGCTTAATGTATGCAATGGTCTGCACAAGGCCTGATATTGCACATGCAGTGGGAGTTGTAAGCAGGTATATGAACAATCCAGGAAAAGAACATTGGATGGCAGTAAAATGGATTCTCAGATATTTGAGAGGTACCACAAATCAAGCATTATGATTTGGCGGTTCAAACATTTCTCTACAGGGATATGTTGATGCAGATATGGCAGGTGATAGAGATAATAGGAGGAGTACTACAGGATATGTATTTACTGTAGGTAGAACAACTGTCAGTTGGGTTTCAAAAATCCAAAGTGTTGTTGCACTTTCAACAACAGAAGGCGAGTATGTTGTTGCTACAGAGGCTAGTAAAGAAATGATTTGGTTACAAAGGTTTATGGATGAATTGGGTAAGAAGCATGATATGGGCACACTATAC
The DNA here is from genome assembly GCA_034641835.2 of Pinus albicaulis. Lineage (NCBI taxonomy): Eukaryota > Viridiplantae > Streptophyta > Pinopsida > Pinales > Pinaceae > Pinus > Pinus albicaulis. Next base: position 820,881,992 of record CM076577.1, read on the forward strand.
AGTGATAGCCAAAGTGCTATTCATCTTGCAAAGAACTCAACATTTCATTCCAAGACTAAACACATACATCTCAAGTACCATTTCATACGGTCAGTATTGGAAGATGGAGAGTTGAAGCTGAAAAAGATACACACTAGCCAGAATCCTGCAGATATGCTAACAAAAGTTGTAACCAGGGAGAAACTGAGAACATGCTCAGTTTCAATTGGTCTTCAAGGATGACGATGAAGATGAGGAACAGCCATGTCCAAAGAGGAGTCATTGTCCAGCAAATGAAGCAGCGATGGAGTTGCTACAATCAGACTCCAAGTGGGAGATTGTTGGGTGTGGAGCCTGATTATCTTGTTTACTTTGTATCACAGCATTGGACCCCTGTACCTTAAAAGGGGCGGCAACGCCGCCCGAAATTTAATCATCGCCACGGGGGGTCTAGGGGTGGCGGCAAACGCTGAGCCCCCTCGGGGTGGGGGCTCGGGGGCGCCCGGGTTGGAAAACAGATGTAAAATTGCCTTGTAAAAGTATCGTAATTTCTAGTCAATCTGGGCCGTTCATTAGGCAAATGATCTGACGGTAGAAGTTATGTTTAGATTAGGGTTTTTTGCCCTAGAAGGCAACCCCCTTGTATATATGAGGGCATTGTATTGTGGCTGTGTATTATGAGTCTATTCTTGGAGTGAGAAATAGAGAGGGAGACTGTGAGAGAGAACAGAGGATATTACAGCGGATCTGCTGTAGGTTTTGTCTCTTCATTATTGTTGGATAATATAAAGGAAGGACTGGCTGTTCGGGGTGGACGTAGCCCAAACTGGGTGAACCACGTATATCTGTGTCTCTCTGGTTTTATGTGTTTTGTGTGCTTGTATTTTCCGCATATTTTATGTGTTTCATTGCTCTGTAATATTTAATTTTCTAACAGAAAACTCTAGGCTTGATAATTTTTTCATATTGCACTTTGATGCATATTTTATGAGATTTTTTGGCCAAAGCTCCATTGTGTCGAGTCTCATACAATCGATTCAAATGTAAAACACGCTGCTTTTCTGTGGAGGTAACATGGAGAAGATCAATAACTAGTTTTAGCGATGGAATTTCACACTCGATGGGAAGGATCACTTCCAAACTGTAAACTAACTCAAATACTATGAATCCCATAATAGTCCTTACTAAGGTTTGGTATGCCCACAAGGTAGCGTAGAGAAGTAAATTTCATTTTGATTTATGGACCCCTATCATGAATTGAAGCAAAATATTAACAAATTTTTTGCTAGCTTCAACTTTTCCATTAGGCTGAGGATAATAGGGAGTGTAATTTTCATTTGAAAGTCCCAATTTGGCTTTTAATTTGGTCAACATATAATTCAAAAAATTATGCCCATGATCTATGACTATTGCTCGCGGAAAAAAAAAAACTGGCCATCATGTAGTTGAAAAAGAAGTACACGAACATTTTTTTGGTGTTATTGAAATTAGGCATCGCTTTGGCCCACTTAGTAAATTAGTCAACACCGAAAATGATATAACCATGTCCCTCAGCTGAATGAGGGTTACATGTCCTAAATTCGATACCACATTTCTCAAAAGAACCAATGGCGACAACAGGATGTCATGGAGCAGGTGGAGCATGAATTTTTCGATCATATATATAACAAGAATGAGACTTATGTACTATACAAGAATGAGACTTATGTACTATACAAGAATGAGACTTATGTACTTTAAGGATACAATCGTGGAAAATGGTGGGCCAAAAATAGCTAGCGCATAAGATATTTTGCATGGTAGCATAACCAAATAAGTGTCTGCCATATTCTGATGAATGGAAATCATTCAGAAATTTCATTGCCTCCTCAAGGTTGAGGCACCTTCGTAATATTGTATTTATACGATGATGGTAAAGGGTGTCGCTGATAAGCAGATAATTTCAAGACTGGTAATGGATACATCACTGCTCAGAGAGAGAGGTATTAGGTCAGAAATTTTGGGTCTAGAGATAAATTAGGAGATATCCATACCACAGGTCAGATGATAATATAAAAAACAATGACTCATTAGGGATGAAATCTTCAAATGTAGATTTGACATCAAGGGAGGGAAGATAGAACATTAGTTCGGCAAAAAATAGGGATTTATTTTACTTGGACTTGATGAATTCTAGGTCAAAATCTTGGAGAATAACTATTTATTTTTAGTACTTCACCCCTAGAAATTAGCGTGGCAGTATATATGTCATTGGATTTCAATCTGAAATGACCGTATTTTTCCAGAGTAAGATGTAATCATGGAAAAATTTATGGGTTAATATTTGTAGGTGGGGTATTTTTTCATGCTTTAAAAAAAAAAAATATTTCCCAATTCCTGTTTTTTTTAAATGGATTCGCCCAAATTTTATAGTATAAAAATATTCTACCCTAAAAATCGCCAAAAAATTATATATACTAATATAAAATGATTAAAAAACTAAATATTTTTACAAAAATAACATCCAAAATTTTAAAATTCACATATTGAGGACTACCAAGATTTGCCAAGTTTTTAAACTTTAAGATAAACGTCCATCCTTAAAATTTTCCCTGGATGTAATGGTGAAATATCTCGATTGATTGAACGACCGCCAAAGAAAAAAATTTGATGTGAGTATACTGGATCTCAGTATCATTGATGTTCCAACTAAAATATTAAATGGGATGTTCAATCCCAATGTCGTCTTCTTGGACCAACATCGTAGTTATAGTAGAGATGACAATAGCGAGATACAAGAAATAGTTGCACTAATAATGAGGAGGATATAAGAGAGATGCCCAAACAAGTACATATTTTAAGGCATCAAATGATATATGTACATCGTCATCCCAATGAAAGGAAATTCCTTTCTTTAGTAAAAAAGTAAATCCTTTGTTCATCTCGGTGTAATTAGGGACAAATTTGCTCTAGAATTTAGCTTTCCCTTAGAGTCTTTGTAACTAAAATATGCAGGCGAGTGCAGGAAAATAAAAAATTTCTTGGAATTTGAGAGGATCAATGCAAATTCCTTGCTTCGATATAATGAGGCCAAGGAGTCGATTAGAACCAACACAGAACACGCATTTTGGCAGGTTAAGTCAAATGTTATAGTGTCTATAACGGAGAAAAATGGGTTGTAAATGTCGAGATTGATCAACCTGAAGCTTGGAATGGGTAGGGAAATCATCCAAATAGGGTTTCATGATATGATTAACATCATGAAAATCATAATCCATCACATCTTGAAACGTGGCCCCTACATTTTTAAGACCTAACGGGAGATTTGTATTAGTGAAAGTACCCGAGGGACAAATAAATGTTGTTTTGGGTTGGTCTTCTTGGAGAATGTTGATTTGATTGTAACTCAAGAATCCATACATAAACGAATAGATCTCACAACCAATGCAATCGTCAACAATATGTTCAATAAATGAGGTTGGGTAGTTTTCTTCTAGATAAGGTCAATTAACATCCCGTTAATCGACGCATACTAAAATCAAGCCATGTTTCTTCATGACAACTACTATATTGGAAACCCAATCAGTTAATGGAAGGGGGTATATAAAACCATCCTGAAGACACTTTTCAACTTAAAATTTTAACCCAACAGCCTTCTTAAGATATACTGGATGGAGGTCTTTCCAGATAGGTTTTGCATTAGGATACATTTTAATTTCGTGCACCGGTATGTTTTGGTCAATACCTGGAATTTCTTCATACTTCTAGGAAAATAAATCTCTAAATTCACAAAAAATGGCTAGATAGGTCTCGATTTTAGATGAAGAAAAAGATGCTCTGACATAAATATTTTTGACTATTACTGGTTTGATCAAAATATTGAGAGGAATTATTTCTTTGACATTGAAGAGTTTATTTTCAGATTCGATCTCATGAATGGAAAAAAAAAATCGGAGAGAATTTGATTAAGTTAGGTAGATACAAACCACCTAGATTATCTTCTATGGAGTCAGGAAGGGAGGAAGGATGGTGATTCTCATCCCATGACGTGTCTTCTAACAGCATGATCTCCATGATACTTTTTTCAATTGAGAGTATACATGAGAAAGGATCAGAGGGCATGCCGTAATCTAGATATCGATCTACTAAGTTTATCGAAGAAAAGTATGGGTCGCAGAAGCGGAGTAGATGGCTTCATAATATTTCTCAATGGGGCTAAGAGGCATCTAGTCACCGAAAATTTGGATGTCATTTTCATCATGTACAACCCATGGTTCATCCAAAATAGTAGAGTATCGTATCATGTTGATATAAGCAACTGAAGGTGAGGAGTTGGAAGGGGGAGGAGGGGGGACGGAAAAAGTCCCCATAAGTGATGAGTCCTTCAATAATCCAAATCTAGCATGCTAATAGGAATCTAGGGCTTCCCCTACAAGAGGTGTACTTCGAGTAACATGGAATCAAAATAAAATAAGTTAAGTTAATCTATGGATAGGATCCCATATTTATAAGGAAATGTGATCATGTGGAAGTAGGTCGAAACAATGGAAGTCATAGCGTAAACTCATGTGTCTCAATAGAATGTTATAATCAAGAGTCTTGTCAAAAATTTCTATCTCAATAGACATGGTTTTTCCCGCAAGTTCCACTTGGAGGGAATTCAATATTCCATGGGGTTTATATGTCCTTCCATCGAAGGATTTTAATGTGGTGGTCAATTGATTTAGTTGAGGTGAGATAATCACCTTCCAATAAGACAAAGATATGATACAGGTCGATTCTCTCTCATCCATAATCAAATTATGAATGTTCTTACCATGGATTTTAATCTGAATCATCACATCTAACTAAGATGGAAGCCAAGCAATATATTTTTCATGAGATAAAACCACAAGGTTGGAATTCGATGGATCCATAATTCCGATAGCCGACAACAAGGAATTATTTTGGGTGGGGATGTTTTGCAACACCTCAAGAGTTGACATGGCTGATGGGGATTAAGCCAAGTCTTCAACGACATTATAATTTTGGGCTGCTCTTGAATGAGGTTGTAAGAATACTTATGAATAACACCCTGCAGAAGCTTGATAGTCAATTCTAGAGATGGAATCGAATTAGATGAGATTGGTGCTGAACTCGCAGGTTGATCAGTAGCCTAACCATTTGGTAGGTTTTCATTACCATAGTCTTTGTTTCAAGTGGCAACTAAAACATTGGATTTTAGCTTTGAGGAGGAAAGAATCAAAACCATGTTAGAGTAACATGAGTCTCAGGGAAGGATATGACTCTCTTGATTTAGAAACAGGTCATTCAACAAAGAGGGAGAAGTGGATTACTTAAGAAACCTATTCACTTCAGTGTGGTGCAGACAATCAAGTGTAAAGTGATCCTCATTGCAAACCAAGCATGGATATTGAGGCTTTCGTTTCTCATGAGAAGATAAAATTGTTTGTTTATCCTGCCGTGACGAATATTTCTTTTTATTACCTTTACCTTTCCTCTTTCTTCCATTTTATTGTTGATAATTTAATTTTTCAGATGAAATGGATTTTATCTCAGAAGTAGATGCCAGACGAGGGTGGGATTGAAGATTTTCAGTAGGAGCGTCGAGTGTTATACCATATGGTTTACTCATTGACTGCGGACCGATAGAACTAATAATTGAATTAGTGACATGATATTATTTATGAAGCAGAAGAAGAATAATGTTTAAAGGTTGCAGAGAATTTGGTATATTGTCATAGATCGTTCACGAATGGGTATAAACTAGATCTAGATATTTATCATGAGAGATCAATTAATCTTCATTCATGAATCCACCTTTGGCCACATATTTTGTTATAGGAGCTAACAGATATTTGACAAACCATTCCACCAAAAAATGATCAGTTACAAAGGTCTTGACCAATCGATGATGGAGCCTCCACTCATGAATGTGATCTAAAATTTTAGTGGAATATGATTGTTTGAAGTTAGTCAATAGTTTCATTCCAATTTCATATCTGATGGGAAACTAGAAGTGTGTATGGAAGGTGGTGGCTAAAGTACTGAAATAGTGAAACGACACTCTAGGTAATTCAATATACCATTTATTTGCAATACATGTAAGAATTCACTGGAAAATATGAAGCCGAATGGAATCATAATTAAGAGAGTTGGATGAACACCATAGATGATACTTCATGACATGCAGGGATGGGTATTCTCTAAGATTCCCATTTACCTTCGGGACATCATACGAAAACATAGTGGGAATAATCTTCCACTATGGTGAATGTGTGATGGGGTCGTTAGTAAGCACAGTTAAATCAAGTAATTTGAGAGTAGCCACAAAAGGAAACTGTTGATTACATCTCCGAGGAGGATGACCTCGCCAAGAAGGGATATCCTGAGAAATGGGAACTTGCTTGCCTAGATAAGGAGGTTTATGATAATAAGTAACCTGGTTACTAGAATATGTAGGATTCTAATAACCAACATACAAATTATTTTGTTTCCCAACCGTCAGATGAAGATAAAGTTGTTGGAATGGTTGGGTCTGGATCTTTTGGCCTTTGGAAAGGAACGTGATGAGGTCCATACTATTGCCCGATAGGGTTCTATATTGCCCATTGGTATGACGGGTTCAGTTAAGACTGCACAAAATTTTGAAGAATTTGACCTACCATAACTTGAGGAGAAATTTCTGAAAGAAATTGAGAAGACGAGGCACCTTGTACATTTTTCGTAAGAGGTGCCTAGGAAGGGAAACATACCATGGGAATACACTGTAAAGGTTGCCTCTCATATATTTGAGCTTGTTGAGGTGCTGAAGGATAGATAGGAATTTTTGAGGAGGATGGTACAGCCCGAGGATTCAACAATCAATCCCAAATCGAACCAGGTTGCACAAGGGAATTAGGTTGCAAAAAAATGGCTACCATTCTAGGATAAGGTGGACCATAATTAGTCCGCTTGCCATATTTATGTATACCAATAATATTTCCCCCCATTCATAAGGAGGAGATGATGATGAAGGAAACTGCAATCTAGATGGATGTGTTTTACTATACAACAACCCCCCATTTATTAAAATAAATGGGGACCCTTTAAAAAATAAATAGAAATTTATGAGCATGATTTCAGTTTAGCATTATTTTTAGAACTTTATGAATAAATTTTTTTCCCTTTTCACATTAATTTCAAAAGCACTCACCGCAAATCACACAACTTAGAAGCCAATTAGTTTAAAACATACATAATAATTGTGAATTGCGATATGTGCTTCAACATTTTCAGAATTATGTAAAATCCCCGTTGAAAATGCTTAAGAAAAAATCCCTTTAAAGAGGAATCGCATCGCACCTTTTTGAACGAACAAACTTATAACAACTTCGATAAGTTCCGATAAAAGTCCGATCAAGCACAAAAACATGAGTCTTTAGCGCATTTCGTATTTCCCGAGGAGAAACCAAATGGAAATTTTTATACACTGCAATAAGTTGTGATGTGCAATTTTCCCAGATCACATTTCGCAAGATTCATCAGAAGAAAAAAAATAACTACTGGTATATGTTAAAAGTTGCAATGTGCAATATTAACACTTGTTATTCAAGTGCGTGAAATGATTCTTACCTAATCAATTTGTTATAATATATAGCTTCTTAGATCGTTAGATTAAACATATTACATAAGCTGTGTAAGAGATTTGATAGAAAGAGTTATGGGTTATTAACATCATTTATTGGGTGCAAGGTTCAAAAGATTGATATATTATTGAAGTGTGTTTTGAATAATAGAGCATTGGATTTTGATTATGATGTTTTAACTCTATCATTATCTCCATTCATCCTAGATCTGAGTTTACTCTTTTCACTTGAATTTAGGAAATAGCCTAATGAAGTGAGAATAACTAGAATGACAAAGAAAGGTAGGAAAATTGCCCAAACCTCTATTGCAGAAGACACAAACATGCCTCCATTGTTCTAAGACACAACCTACAATAAGGATTGTGGCAGTTCTTCATGGGAAGCAATGTGCCACATGTTTTAGGAAGAAAATCCAAGGGAAATAGTTAAAACAGTAACAAGATATGCGACAGTTTCCTCAGACCTATCCTACATTAACATTGCATGTTAATTTCTTCACAAAATAGCAACGAGACCAAATATTTTACTCTACATAGATATGGTAAATTGGGTCATTGACCATCTTAACATAGAAGAAAGATCATTCAAGAATTCTAAGATGGATAATATTGGTTCATTTACTATAGAGGATTTAAGGATAATGTAGCACTTGCCCATGCCGCAAAAAAATAATGATAAATTTTTTCTCCAAATATTTACAAATAAGAATACAGACCTCATGAAAGTAATAAAGGGATGGAAAGAAGATCAAGGAAAGTTGAAGTGAGATAAACTTGGTAGGTACCTGGTAGCACAGTTACCCTCCCCTTATTGTTATGTAGCTGGAATTCAATGTAGGTTATTTTCCAAACCAGATACCACTCGATTTTCCATATAATAGGTTCCTTTAATTGAAGCAATTATCAATTACTCTATTATGAATTGGGTGAGCATTATTTCTGATAATCGGGCAAGAAATATCATGGATTATAGAAGCAAAAGAGTTGTTTCCACTAGAGCAATACCTCCCTTCTACATGAGTGCTTACGTTATGGATACGATTTTATTTTGTTCAAGATTTCCTATCATGTGATGGAAATGGACAAACTAGGACCACGCTCCATTAATTCATATTTACCATAGAGCCCTTTGGGAATCTTATTTTCATTCATATTTCTATAAAATTTGCAATGAAGTTATGTTACCTATCCATCATATTACCTTTAATGTAAAAGCCCCTAGGATTTCTAAGGAAGCTAGCACAAATATTTTACTAGTTGCTAGATGGTTTTCTAAAGAAAATTTCACTTATATCAGAGTTTTTGGGAGTTATTATTCTCCCCATGTTTTACTTTATTATGTTCCTGATAAGCTCCTAGCCAGGGAAATTTCCTACCAACTTCTAGTAAGCGACGTGAGAAAGCAACTCAAAGATGCAATAAGGCCATTTGGCCCACTTTCCCTTTACAACTTCGCATTTTTTCCCTTTTCAACATTGGTCATGCATTTAAAGAGATTTCAAATGTTACTTCAATAAATTTGGCTCTAATGCCAAAGAGGACATATGATCCAAATACTGTGGTTAATAATTTCACCGGCGAGCTTAAACTTAAACCTTTCTTGAATGAGAAATATTTTTTTGATTGATTTATTTTAAGGTGTGGAGAATTTCACAGATGTAATTAAAATTGCATCCAGTTAGCTCAGTAAAACATAATTTGAGGCTTTTCAAGCATACAGAATCAAGAGGCTAGAAACAATCACTTTGGACTTATTATTTATTGAACATATCAACAGGCCAACTCCAAGTATTAGTCTAGATAATGAGGCTAAGGATATGTCGGAAAATGAAACTCAAGAGAAATAAAATCTCGAGTCGGAACAAACCTCACAACACTCTCAGAATTTAGAACACTCTGAAAATGAATCTTAAAGCAGGTTTGAGAGTCATGAGAAAGTAATTAAGGAAGTGATTAAAGGGATTGAGATGAAAACTGAAGGAGAAATTAATGGAGCTGAATCATCTTCTAAATAATTTCAACATATCTAGATCACACACAAGGAGACAAAGAAGCCTCAATCAAAATATTTGAAGAAATAATGAGAGAATTTTTTTAAGGCACTAGAAACACCACTGCCACCAAAGTATAATTTTGATGAATCAACAAGTTTCCAAACTCCATAGCAATCCCAGAATTTAGTGGAAATTGAAATTCCACTACTGCAAGTACTAGAATTTCATGATCAAGAGGTCATCCCAGCATACCCTCCAGAAAAAATTCTTTTAAATATTGAAGAGATACCCTCACTTGATGTATTTTAATACCTGGGCCATAAGGTTATAGTTAATAGAAGAAAGATAAGAAGAATTGATGAATAAGTTTCAAATCTTAGGGATGAATCTGTAGAAGTTCTATGGAAAGACCCTTTGGCTGATCCTACAAAAAATTTGACTAAGTTATCACAGTTCGCAGGAGCATATGTTATTGCTACCATTGACAAAGATACAGAGGTTCAAATTCTACTTAAAAAAAAATAAGACAAAGTTCAAGGGTTGGAGAAATTGTTAGAAAAGGAAAAATCCAATTCTTGAAATCAGATTGAAATGAAGATGTCACAATTTCAATATATTAAATTTGTAGCACGAGGTGCAGATTACAGAAAAAGAAACACATCTTGAGGCAACAATGGAAAATTTAAAAATTCAACCTCAAGTATAGCAATTCATAAAAGAAGCACTAGAAATGAAAGCAAAGCTAAAGCAACAACAAGAAACCTTATGTCAACAAATTTCATTCACTAGTTTATACTGTGATACAAGTAATATTATGATCCAACAAGTGGCTAATAGGAGGCTTGAATGTGAAAATTTTGAAAAGAAGACTATTGAGTTCATTCAATGGCAAGGGTTTAATGTAGGAAAGAAAGCTGACCTCCCTAAGATAGATAAATTTCACAAAGTGATTTTATTTAAGGATTGGAAAATGCAGTTGAGACAAACAGAGAAGGCAACGATAAAGGAATCAAGTTTGATAAATGAAAACATTGAATCTGTTAATGAATATCTTTTAAAAGCTGAACTTATTAAAGATTCCACAACTAAATTAATCCCAGAGCTCAAACCATTATAAGCACAGTGGAAATAATGCACAGAGATGCAGGAGGAAACTATTAAAAATATAAATAATTTTGATCAGGAAAATTACTGGAATTTTCTGATAAAACCTTATTATCTGTGCCTAACTGTACAATCATTAACTAGTTCTACAAAGGAATTGTTGCCAACACTTCAAAATGTAGTATTAAAATGCCATATCAGATCTGTGATTACACAGCCAGCTCAGCTAAAGCCAATGATAAATATTTTCCACCTCCGAGATCAAATGCCCAAAGAAGATCAACCCACGTAATCATGTTGTTATTCTATTTCCTAGATTGTAGTTTAGGTTTACTCATTACGAGGATGGTTGTTTGAAACCTCCTCCAATTTTTATGTAATAATATATTTTAAAACATATTTAGTTTAGTATTTAAACCCTTCTCATGCATTTAGATAAGGGTCCAGAAAGTTGTCAAAAACATTTTCAAAGAATGGATTTCTATAAGTTTGTGAATGCCTTGATGAATTAATGGAACAAAATCTGTTATCTTTTTACATTGAAGCTGTTTAACTGAAGTTTCACTATTGTACTCATTAAATTGCTTGAAAGTGAAAAGGAGCAAAAAACTACTTCTGTTTGAATGAGTAGAACTTCGTATATATGGTACTTATACACGTTATATTAAGTTATTGTTCTTAAATTGACATTCATATTTTTATCTTTATTATATATTAGATATTTTAATATAAGTGAATGTTAAAAGCACTTCTATACTGATATTTGTTTATTATTTCTTATCTCATATATAATCAAACATTTAAATGCAATATATATTTCACAATTATTTTGATTAAACTATTTTTTCAAAAGAATTATTTCTATGTAATTTTCATCTCTTTCAACTTGTAAATAATATTTATTACTAATCATTGGAAGATATATTTTTAGATCTCATAAAGGAATGAACACTCTTGGGTATATAGCATAATAGATATTTTAGTTAAATGCATATGATAGATTAAATCATTTCCCATTTCCATGTTATAAACAAAAAACACCCTCATCATCCTTATTGGGAAATTGGTCCCCTTATCCCCAGTCGGAGCCACTACACCAAACAGAAAAGGACTTGATCTAAGGTCAGTATTGGGTGGTTTCCCCCAATGTTGTTGCAACAGAATTCCGAGGCTTCAACATTTTGGTGCAAGAAGGAGGGCCATTATGAATGGAAAGGTCATCTGATTAATCTAAAAGATAATCTAAGAGTCTCTCTCCCTCTAGATCCCCTTCAAACTCTATAACATTAGATATATGTAAGTCTATAATATTTCAGGTTGACCATCCCTCTCCTAAGTCTCCTAGTGAAACTAAACCAATACTATCTCCATATTTTCACCAAAAATCCCCAGAAATATAGTCTTTGATAGAAAATTTAGATAGAGTATCCATTCCTGCTGAAAAGCTTCAAACTTCTCAAACATATGAAATAAGTGTTTCATCTTCTTTAAAACCGATATGAATATTAAATCGACTGGAAACTCAAAAGTCATGAATCCTTCCTTTTGAATTTCCTATTGATACTTCTCGAAGGAAAAAGAAGACTAAATCAGAGTCAATCACTAATGAAGTATGATCCAATAATCCACCCCATTCACCTCCATTACCTCAACTCATTTCCACAACTACTATTCCAATAATCAATCTTACTTTAACTAGTTCCAGTACCTAGACTACAACTCCTACGACTAGTTCTAGCACTGAGGCTACCTCTTTTTAAACTCAGACTCAATCCATCACTTCCACCCAAGGTCCAATGGCAGGCCAAGTAACTCCACCAAATGTGCAACCATGGAACAATCCAGGTGTTGTATAGATGCATGCTCCTCTTCATATGCTTCCAAAATACCCTGAATGATTTCTACCTGAATTCAATCTCGATGATGGTCTTCCCATAGAAGAAAAAATCCATAATTATATGTTAGCCATCAATTTAAAAGGGCTTACTGAAGAAGACTGTGTAGTCAGACTATTTCCATATACTCTCACATGATCTGTAGGATCCTAGTATTTTTCATTACCTGCCCGCTCTATAACTAGCTAGAATATGTTTGAAGAATTTGTTTAGCTAAGTTTGGAGATGATAAAACTACCACATCACCCATCAATGACATATCAAATTTAAATGCTAAAATAGGGGAGAAAATAAAATAATTCAATTATAGATTCATTAAGTTACTTAATAAAATTCCTTCTACATAATTCCCTGGTGTAGAGGTTCAAATTGAATGGTATATTTCTTCTCTCCCATCTAACATAGTATTTTTTATGATAGAGAAAATTTACCTACAATGGCAGAAAATATGAAGGAATATTTATCTGTGAGAAACACATAATAGCTCTTAAAAAGAAGAACTCACAAGAAGACAAGAAATCTAAGAAATTATCCTTCAAATATTATTCAAAGAATAAACCACCAAAAGATCCTTTTTATGTAGAAGGTCTTCAGAAAATTTTAAAGAATATGACAAATGAATGAAAAATATCAAAAAACAAGTTGCTGAAAGTTCAAATTCAAAGAATACTTTCAAAACTTTCAAGAAAAATGAGCCCTCTAATTCTCAACCACCTAACATCATATCTAATGTTGAGTCTAATCAAGCCACAAATGAAGGGCAAACTGAAGAAGAAGAAACTAAAGTCAAAGAAGAAGTTGAACTAAAGAAAATGTGGGATTTCATCCTACCAAATGATGAACAACAATAAGCTTTATCCGTTAGTAAAAGAAGAAATAATAAAACTGAAGCAATGCAACCAAATCAGAAACATAAGAACTCAATGCCTAATAAAGATAAGAGGATAAGTAAAATGTCTACATCTAAGGCTACACAAACTAACTATGCTATTTAAAATGTTCCCCTACATAAAAAAAATGATAGTCTATGACACCATTGAATATAATGTAGTCGAGGATATAAAAAATACCAGGGCTAACATTTCAATCCATGAACTTACTAAACTAAAATAGCAACATAATATTTTACTTACATATTTGAATGAATTTCTTGCTTCAGCCTTACCTCCTCTAGTATTAGTTCAAGTAGCTAATCATATGGGTAGAACTACTTCTCCTTCCACTAAAATAGATTCCATAGATGTTATTATGATAGGTGATTTATCCATCTCTCATACTCCCCCATTTATCTTAACCTATGAAATCTACAATAAGAACATCCATAATTGTTTAAAAAATTTAGGGGCTTCCTCTAACATCATGCTGAAATCAACATGTTCTAAATTGAACATAAGCCCTCAAAGTTTGCTTGTTCATTTAGTACAACTTGATAGAACAAAATTAGAGGTTGTAGGAGAAATAAATTCTGTTTACATTAGATTTTCATCAAACCCCAAGGTTGCATAGATAATTGATATATTGGTGGCTGATATTCTTGAATTTTGTGGTTTAGTATTGAGCAGGGATTGGTCTAAGAAACTTCATGGATATTTTGCAATAGATTGGTCATGTATGTGGCTTCCCCAGAATCGAAAGCCAAACCAAATTTGGCTAGACTACGAGAAATTAATGAAACATACGGTTACTGATCTTGAAGGAATTAATGAGCTAGTAGCATTCAATAATTATACTATTGGAAATTACTCGATAGAATCATTTCTTGGAAATTTTAATGCCCAACCATCACCCTTTCTGGATAATGCGGTTATCTCTCAAATTAACAATTTTTCCCATACAAACAATTCTAAATGTAAAATTTTTGCAAATAAACAAGTAGTTAATTCTTTATTTTGGATTCTTTATTTTGATGGTTATAAATCAGAAGATGGCATAGGAGCTAGCTGTATTTTAATAAGCTTGGAAGGAGAAAAAACCATTCTAGCCCGCAGACTTGAATTTGATTTCACAAAAAATATAGCAGAATACGAAGCATTAATTCAAAGATCATTGTCAAACAAGTAAGAAATAATATCCATTGTCATTCTGGACATCTTAAACATTATCAATCATTAGTCAAATAATTAACTTCTCATTTCTTAGCTTTCAATTTTTCCTCTTTACCTAGAATACAAAATGCTAGTGCAGATTTATTGGCTAATGTAGCATCAAAATTAATACCATCTCAAGAATTTAGTCTCGATAGATTTTCTATTAAATTTATTTTTAGACCATATGTTCCTAATAATATTAATAATTGGAGAATCTTTAATCATGATTATGATATCATAGATTTACTTACATCTGAAGGATCTTATAATAATTAAATTCTAGATGAAAATAAACATGATACTCGGATAAAGGAAGAGCATGACGAAAATCCAATACCAAAGTCATTTTTCAAGTTATAATACCTTTATGATTTAAAACATAGGTTTAATAGAGTTAATAATTCTAAAACTCAAAGCTCAACTTTAAGATTTGAGTTAGTAAATCTTGGAACCGATGATAAACTACGAAATGTCAATTTAGGTCTTTGTCTCTCTTCTGAAGAAAGATTATCATTTTTCAAGTGATTAAAGGCTTAAAAAAGTGTTTTTTCTTGGGATTACACTAATCTTAAAACATATGACACTTCTGTTTTTCAACACACTATTCCTATTATTTCATATGAGCAACCAATACAACAAAAGTTGAGAAAAATTCATCCTAATCTTGAAAATCAAATTAAAACAGAGTTGAATAAACTCCTCCAAGCTAAGATCATATTTCGAGTTAGACATTAAAAATGGGTTTCAAATTTGGTTCATATCATGAAGAAAAATGGTGACACTAGGATCTGTATCGATTTTAGAAATTTAAATAAAGCATAGCAGAAAGAAAAATTTTCATTACCAACCATGGAACAAGTATCGCAAACTGTAGCTAGTTCTGAATTTTCTAGATATAACCAAATCCTGGTACATCCAGATTATAGATTAAATACTACATTAAGGAATAAGTGGGGAGCTTATGTCTATCAAAAGATGCCATTTGGGTTAATCAATGCAGGCACCATTTTTCAAAGAGCCATGGACATAGATTTTAGAGAACTTATTAACAAATCAGTGATTATTTATCTAGATGCCATTACAGTCTTTTCTAAACAAGAAACCAATCATGCAAATGATCTAAAACAAGTCATTGAGTGATGTAAAAATTATGGAATTTTATTTAACCCAAAGAATTCATATTTTGATTCATATGAAAGAAAATTTTTAGGATTCGTTGTGTCCAAAAAATGTATTTATATTGATCCTGAAAGAAACAAATAGATCAAAAGGATTATTTCCCTAATAATAAGAAAACTATGCAGTCATTCCTTGGATAGATAAATTTTGTAAAAATATTTGTCCCTGACTTTTCACAGATAGTTTTACCTTTACAAACAATGATTAAGAAAAATTCAGTTTTCAAATGGGGACATAATGAAAGAGAAACATTTGATTTAATAAAACAATATATTATCAATGCTCCATTCTTGACTACTCCCAAATTTTTTAATCCTTTCACTTTATATACGTTCTCATCATATACATCTTATACTGTTGTTTTGACATAGCTTAATGAACAACAAATTGAAGCACCAATATTATTTTTTAGTTCCAATTTGCAAGGTGCAGAACTGAACTATTCATCTATTCATAAATAATAATTTTCTATTTTCAAAGAAATAAATCATTTTAGGCTATTTCTCCTTAAAACTCACACCAAGATAATAGTTTTGTTCTCTGTAGTATGGAAATTATTGATGCCAAGAGAACTAGGAGAAAAAATGGCTAACTGGGTTATTTCTTTACAAGAATATGATGTAGAAATTAGACCTTCTAAAATTGTTATAGTTCAAGGTTTTTACATAATGCTAATAGGAGCATCACATTTATCATCAGAGGTAGACTCAGGTAATGACGTGCAACTAGTGAGGTAAGCCTCAATGATTCTCAGTCTGAATATGTTGATCTCAAGTTTTATTTGAAAATTGGATATGCTCCAACATAACTTAGTTATAAAACAAAGCATGCTTTAAGATTGAAATCCAAGCAATATGAAATTATAAATGATGTATTGTTTAGAAGAAACTTTGATTCTATGTTATTAAGGTGCTTGGAGAAAACTAAAGTAGAGAAATTTTTATAGGAACTCCATGATCGACCAGCTGCAGGAAATTTTTGAGGGAATACAAAAACACATAAAATTTTGCATGCAGGTTACTATTAGCCAACACTTTTCAAAGATTCTCATGATCATGAAAGGAAATGAAAAGTTTTCTAAAGTGCATATGGAAGATAAATCAAAACCAGCTTTCCCATTACAACCATTTAATATCGAGAAACCATTTGAGAAATGGGGATTAGATATAATCAGTGAGATTGTTCTTAACTCTTCCAAACAACATAAATACACCCACAAAAATACCAATTATTTTACTAAATGAGTGGAAGAAATTCCACTAAAGGTAGCCAACTCTGAGAATATTATTGAGTTCATTGATCATTTTATCATCACTAAATTTGGTTTACCCACCGCTTTAATGTTTGACAATGCATCTTATTTCCCAGGAGCTGGTACGATATAATTTTCTATCAAAATAGGTTTTAAACTTAAATATTTTGCTAACTATTATCCTCAATGAAATGGTTTAGTAGAATCAACTAATAAAATCCTTATTGGAATCGTCATACAAATTTTTGACCAGAATCAATGAAATTGGTACGAATCATTAAAACTTTCTCTTTGGGAAGATCAAATAACTCAGAATGCCTCAATTGGTAGTTCTCCATTTAATATTTTTTATGGGAAATAAGTTTTTCTTCCTATGATTGTACTTATTCCTAATCTTGCCTTAGTCCCATTTATTGATGAAACACCTTCTTCTTCCTTGCAAGTAAGACAATTTAAAATCTTTAAACTTGAATAACAAAGAGAAAAAGCTAAAGTTACCCATGCACATCGTCAACAGTTAGTTAAAGCTTCATTTGATACAACTTCTGTCACTCCAAAAACATTTCAAATTGGCGATCTAGTATTGAAATGGGATAAAGAACATGAGGAAAAAGTTAAACATAAAAAATTCCAAAGATTGTGGCTAGGACCATTTCAAATCATTGAAGAAACAATACCATCAACATTTTTATTGCAATATGTATCACGCAAAATAGATTCTTTGCCTGTTAATGGGAAGATTTTAAAGAAATATTTTTCATAGGAGGTAATTCCTTCTATTCCTTGTATTACTGTCTTTTATTTTTCTTAGGAAAATAAAAGTTGAATGGTATTGATTTTTGGCTTTTCAAATTAAAATATCTGAGAATAAGTTTTTTATTTATCGCTTCTAGAAATAAGAATTGTTAAGGAAACAATTGAAATATTCAAATATCACATAGGTTTTATTTCGTTGAAAAATGTAATTCCACTGAAGTTATTTATTCTTTGATAAACTCTCATTTTTGTTAATTATGGTTATTCTATTATCAGTCAGGAAAAGAATCTTTAACATAGTAAAGAATTTTTGCAGATAAGAAATTTTAAACTCTAAAATTATCATCCAGAATCCTCAAAAGGACCAATGATTCACCCCATCCAACAAAATTTTTAATTTTTTTAAAATTAATTCAAACATTATGCTAAAAAAACTTAGAAGATAATAATTATCATGAAGAGCTTATTTACCATGCTGATAAGGAAATAGTTGAAGTAACATTACCAACACTCACTACCAAAAGAGGGTAATGACAAGAGATTATATCCAAAGGACAAGGGGTCTCATTAAGAGCCAGCTTGATTAGTTTAATTATAAACAGTGAATGCCATTGTCAATATTTGGTTACCAAGCCAAAACAATGGCTTTTACGTGATGAAAAATACATAGAAAATATTTACCAAAAAAAACAAGTTCCAAAAGAGATAAAGTATATAAAATTTAACTTATTTTTTGAAAATTCTAAGAGTAACTGGATGGGACACTGAATCATTGTTGGGTAAAAGATAACCCTACCATAAGCTTAAATTTCCTATTGGATACGAGGCTCTACCTCTGATAAAAGAGTATATATTTAAAAGGCTAAAATGAATGAGCCACCTATTTCATCTTTTTGAACATAGTAAATACTAATATAGATATTCATACTTCCATTTTTAAAGAGGAATTATTATGAATTATGATCAAGTGATATTTTATTTCTTAGTGAGATATTATTTATTTAAATTCATTCATCCAACTATTTTTATTTTGAAAAGTTTTAGAAATTTCAAAAAACAAATCAGAGATAGCTGGTTCTCCCAAGTGAATCAACAATTGTCATACTATAAAACAACCCACCATTTATTAAGATACATGGGGACCCTTTAAAAAATAAATATAAATTTATGAGCAAGATTTCATTTTAGCATGATTTTTAAAACTTTAGTAATATTTTTTTTCCCTTTTCACTTTAATTTCAAAAGCACTCACCGAAAATCGCACAACTTACAAGACAATTAAGTTAAAACATACATAAGAATTGAGATTTACGATATGCGCTTCAAAATTTTCAGAATTATATAAAATCCCCATTGAAAATGCTTTAAAAAAATCACTTTAAAGAGAAATGGCATCGCGCCTTTTTAAAAGAGAAAACTTATAACAACTCAGATAAGTTGTGATAAAACAGACCCAACGATGCAATACAAAAACAATCATAATTATCCAAAAGTCCGATCAAGCATAACAACATAAGTCTTTAGTGCATTTCACATTTCGTGACGAGAAACCAAATGGACATTTTTATACACTGCAATAAGTTGTGATGTGTGATTTGCATAGATCGCATTTCGCAAGATTCATTAGTGGGAAAAAATATAACTATTGATATATGTTAAAAGTTGCAATGTGCGATATTAACACTTATTATTCAAGTGTGTGAAATTATTCTTATATAATCAATGTGTTATAAGATCTAATGTCATATATCGTTAGATTAGACATATTATGTAAGGTGTGTAAGGGATTTGATAGAAAGAGTTATGGGTTATTAACGACATTTAATGGGTGCAAGGTTCAAGAGATTAATATATGATTGAAGCGTGTTTTGAATAATAGAGCACTAGATTTTGATTATGATCTTTTAACTCTATCCTTCTCTCTATTCATCTCAGATATGAGTTTACTCTTTTCACTTGAATTCAGGAAATCACCTAACGAAGTGAGCATAACTAGAATGAGAAAGAAAGGCTAGGAAATTGACCACACCTCTACTGCAGAAGACACAGACATGCCTCCATTGTTCTCATACACAACCTTCAACAAGGATTGTGACAGTTCTTCATGGGAAGAAATGTACCACCTTTTTTAGGAATAAAAACCAAGAGAAATAGTTAAAAAAAGTAACAACATATGTGATAGTTTCCTCATACCCGTCCTACTTTGACGTTGCATGTTCGTTTCTTCACAAAATAGAAATGAGATGAAAGATTTTACCCTACACAGATATGGTGAAGTGGGTCATTGGCCACCTTAACATAGCAAACAGATCATTCAAGAATTCTAAGCTGGAGAATATTGGTTCGTTCACTGAGGAGGATGTAAGGATAATGTGCCACTTGCCCACATAGCAAAAAAATTATGATAAATATTTTGTCCAAAGATTTATGAATAAAAATATAAACCTCATGAAAGTAATAAAGGGATGGAAAGAAGATCAAGGCAAGCTGAAGCGGGATAAACTTGGTATGTGCCCTGTTATCACTTTAGTAATTCTAAAGTTGTGAGATTTTGGTTTAAAGTCTAAGAACACTAGAGGTAACCACATACCAAATTGTAAACTCTAAGATCTAGCCTTCTTAGGGTTTAGAGATGGCTCTCTTTATAATATTTAACTTTGTTTTTTTTATAAAATATTAGGCTAGTTATGATGGTGCAATTTGGTTTTGGTTTGTTTGATTTGGTGGGAAAAATCACCTAATGAGATTGATAGTGGGAAATATGTTTGTCCATTGGGCTAAGGAGTCAAAAATCAAGTAGGAAAGGCTAGGATCAAGGTCAATAAGTCAAATGTTTTCAGGGCAAGATAGATAACCCATGAAGATCTTGGAAGGTTCTTTGGTGAGGTGATATGATCGGGATAAAGAGCAATGAAGGGTTCTCTGATTTGGAAAAGGGAAGTAGTATTCAGAGGTCAAACAAAAGAGGGAGAAATTAAGGGTTCCCTACTCTGGAAATCAGCAGAAAACATAGAAATGATAAACAGTAATGACAGGGTGCTTTTAGTAAATACTAAAATAAACCTCCTGAATTATCATTCAAAATTAGAAAACATTATGGATGCATGTAACAAAGAAAGATAACAATGAAAAGAAGGAAATAATTCACTTCAATAGCTCATCGCATGAATCATGAAATATGATTCTACTTGATCTAATCCAGTCTGCTACTCGAGATTTGAAACGCAAAAGCCTTCAAGTCCAATAAAAAATGACTATAGAAATATTCAACAATTTATTCCACAATAATACTTCTAAAAATGAAGTATTTATACATAATTGTTTACAAAATATCCTAGAATGCTTTCTAGGAATTATCTAAGGAAAATAAAAATATCTTTACAACAAAATAGAGACAGCTGCTTAACAAATCAGCAAATTGTCCTATCTATCCAAAAGAAATAGTAACTGATTATGGATGAGGTGTAGCTGGCTGCCTTGGTGTCCTTCTTGCTGGCTTTAGATATTTCAAATTGGTTTTGAAATCTAATTTTCTTATCTTATACTCTTTTATTGTTTCTCTTTAATCTCTGATACTCTTTTTAAACTCGGATACTCTTTAGTCACTGTAAAATATGTTTATTGCAGTAATAAAAATCTATTTTGACTGCAATTTTGAAAATTGTTTTTCTCTTTTATCTTTCTGCCTTTTTATCTTTCATAGTAAATCTGTTAATGACTCCCAATATTCATCACTTGGAATTTTTATTTTATTCATCTTCCTGAAGTTTTCATCTGCTTTTGTATACATAGAAAAAATTGGTTTAATGACAAACAAGTGTCTTATCTCATGCTGCAAATAAAATAAGTCTTCAAGACTTCTGGGTAAGACTTTTCCTGTTGGAATGCCTTGTTCACCTGATTTTTCAACTTTCTCCTTTAAATATTCTCTGATATTTTTATTGTAATCCTCCTGAGGCATTAATTTTTAATTGATGACCAAAATATTAGGCAAACTTCTTTACTTCAAATTTTTAAATTTGACCATAAACCTGGTTATGGTGATGTTCATATTCTCACATTTTTCTTCAAGCTGCTTCATCAGGTTCTTTTTGGTGATAGCTTTCCTTATCTCAAGGATAGTTTCAGTCCTGTCAGTAATCTCAAGTTCTTCTAGTTTTTTCTTGTTTTTTTTGTTAAGGAACTTGATTAATTCTATAGCTTGTTATGGTTTGTTATAAAGTTCCTCTTTACTCTTCTAAATCTCTTATAATGTTGCTTTGAGTAAATATCTTTGTTCAAAAGTCACTTGAATTCAGGGCTACACATCATTGATGGCATCTATGATATTGTTCAACAAATGATTTTTCACATATGAAATTTGTTCCTTTAAGGTTAATTCCTTCTGTAACTTCATCAATTATTCATTTAGTCTGATGGCCTTTTTCTCATGTGTTTTGGAATTTATTTGAGCTAAATTGTTTGTAATTTGAAGGTTATCAACCATCCTTTTCAATCGGTTGATTTCAATTGGATGAAGTGAAATTTATTCCATAGCTTTCACTAGTTTGCTGGCCTCATCTGTAGGGTGAGCTGCTGTAGTGGATGACTCTGTAGCTGATGTTGTGGATGATGTCACTGGAACTAGAATAGCCAGTGGCTCTTTGGGTGCCAAATCTTCTGCTAGAGTTGATGGCACAACTGTAGTGATTACAGGAATAACTATAGGAATTTATGGTACTTTTGGTGTTTCTTTTTTCCTGGAGAAATTTATCCATTTGAATCTCCATTTCTTTGATCTATGTAGAAATTAGTATACACTAAGCATGCATACATCCAGTTTCCCCTGATCTCACAATATTTAACTTCTTGTAAAATACATAATCATTCCACTGTTAATCTTTTGCGGAAAATTAATTGCAAACACATGTGAAGCATAAATAAATAAAAATCACACATAACATAGTTTTTTAACGGGAAAGCCTGAAGCTGAAAACCCCAACTATCATATATTATGTATCATCGAGATCAATTAAAAATCTCATACAAATCTTAGTACATCAAGCTCTCAGTACAATCAATCGTCACACACTAATCAGAAGAAATATGCAGCTCCATGCACCGATTTCTTGCCACTTGATAGACTTCCTCCACTGTGCAATCCAAGTTGATTAAAAAGACCAATTCGATGCAATCCCACTCTCCTTGAATGCGTAATTCTTATTGGCATCTCCAATGTATATGTAGATGTAATTAATGCATCACTAGTAGTCACAATGGATAGTCTATCTCACCCCTTCACCTATCTCTCGACCGGGTCTCCACTGGAACTGACACGCGCTGTAGTTAACCGCTGTATTGTTAAATTAATTAGTGATTTATTATTTGTGAATTAATTATCTAATTAATTCACTCCACTCTCACTAGTGTATCATTCAGTTAGACTAGATACAACTAGCTCAACTGAGTTTAACTCCAATAATTGAGTTAGACTGAATAACAACTCCATGACCTACTCTTCCAAATCTGTCATAACTTTTCCACTTTAGTTCTAACTGAGTCCTCCATGAATGAATCACCAGTAAACCCTAGGAATTGGGTAATTCTTTCAGCCCACTGATTTGACAAATATATACACTGAAATTAAGTGCTCCAAGAGAATAAGTTGATATTTAGAGTCTGATTATTATTAAGGGCTCATAATAATCGACAATTATATTTTTAGATCAACAATCTATAAATAGAATTCACCCAATATTATAAAAATAGACTTTCATCTATTTTTCCAAATTGACCAACCGTCCACAAATAGAATCCTTCAACTTCTGAAATATGATCACCATGTCTAAAAATAGACTTACACCTAAAAATATCCTGTGTGCCGACTTAGTGAAGGCGACTCTTTTCACTAAGCTCATCATCTTGTTGATACTCAACACTCCCTCTCAACAAGATAGGGATTATCCTTCATCCCGATCCTACCTCTATGGTATTCGAATTTGCTCTTGGTGAGCACCTTCGTCAGAATATCCGTATCCTAATCCTCCGTAGGAATGTATTGAAGCAACATGATCGTCTGCTACACACAATCTTTGATATGATGACACCAAATATCAATATGTTTAGATATATCATGAAACACAGGATTAATCGAGAGTTTAATGCAAATCTGATTATCACAATGTATCATCGTAGGATATGAATGTGAACCGAACAAACCAACCAGGATCTTCCTCATCTAGATAGCCTCACATGCATCTTGACTTGCTTCCATGTATTATTCTTTCACTGAACTAAGTGCTACATATATTTATTTCTTGCTGTACCAAGAAACTATCGTAGATCCGATACTGAAAATCCCTCCTGATGTGCTCTTTCTCTTTATTGGGATGCCTACCCAATCTGCATCTGTGAAGCCATTCAAATACACCTCATACGTCTTTCTATACCATAAACCATACTCATATGTGTCCCTCAGATATCTCAGGACATTCTTTCCTACCTTCCAAACGAGCTTGGTAGGCTTAACCATTGCTTCTGAAAGCTGGTTCACCACATAGCATATGTTCGGTCTTTTATTAACTAAATACATGAGAAAACCCACCAAATATTGATAAACAGTGGCATCCACTACCTCTTCTGATGTAGCATCCTCTTTCCTCCAATTTCCTGGAAGAGGAGTGTCGAAAGGCTTATAGCCTTGCATGTGAAACTTCTCAAGTATCTCTCGGGCATACTTGCCTTAAGACACAAAAATTTCACCTTCCCACTGCCATATTTCCAATCGAAGTAAATAATGAAGTAGGCCCAGATCCTTCATCTCAAACTCCTTTGCAAGATCTACCTTGCATGAGTGTATCAATTTTTGATCACCTGTTAGTGTTAAATCATCAACATAAAGAAAAATGATTAAAATCTTACCCTCCACCACAATTTGGTACAGGTTTTCATCCGCCTCACTCTTGGTGAAGCCAAGTCTAGTGAAATAGCTGTCGATCCATGTTTACCAAGCACGAGGTGCTTGTTTTAGCCCATACAGTGTTCTTTTGAGCTTGCACAGATGCGAATCACTGCTGAAGATCTCAAATCCTTCAGGTTGCTCAATGTACACCTCTTCCTCAATGAACCCATTAAGGAACGCAATATTCACATCCATCTGATGAATGTGCCAACCCATCTATGCTAAGAGAGCAAGGATGGTCCTTATGGAAGAATATCGTGCGACATGTGCAAAGGTTTCTTCATAATCAATGCCCTCGATTTGTGAGAAGCCTAGGGCAACAAATCTTGCCTTATACTTGTCGACGCTCCCATCAGCAACTTGCTTTACCTTGTAGATCCATCTTGATCCTACAACTGATTTTCCCACCGGCCTTGGAACAATCTCCCAAGCATTGTTTTTGACAATGGAGTCATACTCCTCCACCATGGCATCTACCCATGTGGGCTCCTACATTTATTCTTCAAAAGAAGATGGCTCTATCATGATACACTTTCTCATTAGAGCCATGTATCTATTAAATTGGTCAGGTGACTATCTCTATCTTTGTTGTGATGTAGGAACTCCTACATTCTGTGCCGCATCAAGCTTCAGTATCTCATCTTCTGCAGTCAGCTTCTACCTTGTCTGATGTTTGGTTCTGCATGAGTGGACTCCTCCACTTCATGAATCTCCTCTTGTGGCTGATCCACACGTAGAGGCTCATATTTGGGAACAAGAAGAACTTCCTCTGCATGCAAGTGTAGCTCCCTCTCAAGCGATAACTTCATGGATTTCACCTCATTGAATTTTATATCCTGTTACACCACAGTCATTTGACTTTTTGGAAAATACACATGATAATTATGGGATGTTTCTGTGTACCCCACAAATATCCCAACTTCTATAGTGAGCTCTAGCTTCTTCCTGGTGTCCTTTGTCACATGAATGTAAACAGATGAGCCAAAAATATTCAAATGAGAAATATAAGACATCTTACCAGTAAAAGCTTCTTCAGGTGTACTCATGCAAGTACTCTATGAGGACAATGGTTTTGCACATAAACCACAGTGTTGCATGCTTCTTCCTACAAGTGCATCGGTAGGCCCTAGTCATGCAACATCGCTCATGCAGCACCCATGATCGTTCTGTTCTTCCTCTCCACGACCCCATTCTATTGTGGGTTATGAGGAGCTATGAGTTATCTGCAAATTCCTTCTTTGCTACAGAATTCTTTGAATTTGCTCGAGATGTATTCACCACCATTATCGCTCTATAGAGCTTTCACTTTCTTCCCCGACTCCTTCTCCACCAATTCTTTGAACTCATAGAACATTGAGAAAGTTTTGTTCTTCTTCTACATGAAGAAGATCTAGAATCTACGAGAATAGTCATCAACAAACATAACATAATACCTATGTTTTGCTGTTGAACCAACCGTGAAAGGTCCACACATGTTTGTGTGAATTATCTCCAGGATCACTGAAGCACGGTTCTCCTTCTCATGAAAGGTGGTCTTCACAAAATTACCCATAGTACATCCCTTACATTGATATGACTGTGCAAGAGTACCCTTGGGAAGTGCAGTAGAAATCTCCTGCAAAATATTCAAAGTGCCATGGTGAATATGGCCCAATCTCATGTGCCATAATTTGCCCTCATCCCAGCTCACCACTTCTTCTGTGTTGCCCACCATTGCAGTGGAGCCACCTACCTCTAGCTTGTAGATATTCTTAACTTGAATCCCTATCTTTTTGGTTTGAACCATTGTTTTATGTCAAAGGAAAGGTTTTCCCTCACTGAAAACAACATGATAACCTTTGTCTTCCAACATTGGGACCAAGACCAAGTTCTTATTCAAACCTGGAACATGCATAACATCCTTCAAAAAGAATGGATTACCAGACTCCCTCTCAAAGGTAATGGTCCCAATGCCAGTCACACTGTATCAACCATCGTCACCCATCTCTATATGCATTTGGAGGTCCTTCCACTCCAAGTCACTAAAAAACTCCTTGTCTCCCGTCATATGGAAAGATGCACCACTATAAAGATAAAACACCAATCCCATATAGCTTGAAACCAAGCATGTGATCAAAGAGAAATCAAGCTCAAATTGCGAGGCTAAGGCCTATCTAGCTACAGCTCCAGCAACCTTCTTGTTCTTCTTCTTTTGTGGGTAGTTATTGGCGAAATGTCCATGTTCATGATAGTGAAAACACTTCACCTTGGACAAATCCTTCTTCTTGCCTTTAGCTTTGGATTTTGAAGGAAATTTATTCCCCTTCCCTTTCCTTGCTTTGGAATTGAAATCAAAATTATCTTCATCTTCATTCTTCAATGAAGAGCCACCCCTGGTACCTCGCCTTATCTCCTCCTGCACAAGATCCGACCAAAATCATTCCCATCCTGGTAGTTTCTCCCTTCCATTGATAGAGTGTTCATAGCTATGGCAACTCTTCAGAAGCCCAAGGAGAGCCAAGCTCACCAATTCTTCATCATAAACAATAATCCCCACACTTCCCTGTTCATCCCTACAATGGACAAACTTCGTGAGATATTTTAGAATACTATCGCCCTTCTCTATTTCTATTTTTCTGAGGTTGTCTTTCAGCGCCAACTTCCTTTAGTCACTGTTTCTTTGGAAAAAATCTGTCAAAGCCTTCCACATTAATAATGGAGTGGTTTTCCTATGAAGGCTAGACACAATATGGTCCTTCACACCTTCCAATATAATTCTTCTTGTCTTTGCTACCTTATTTTGCCATGGGTCAAGTAATGCAGCATTGCTAGATCTCCGCTTAGGAACATCGCTATTGATAAAATCATTTAGTCCATTATCCTCTAGTACCACCTCCATCCTATCCTTCTAGGCTATGTAATTAGAGCTCCCATCAAGGGCATACTCCAATCGCAACCCATTGAAATACATTTCAATGTATACACAACTTCTGCACCAAGAATTGTTTGCAGCAAATTTGAATTGTCCACTAGCACAAACTTAGCAGTTCTTCAAAATTGCAATCTTCTCGAATTAACACTGCTCTCATAACATGTAGAAATTAGTATACACTAAGCATGCATACATCTATATTCCCTTGATCTCACAATATTTAACTTCTTGCAAAATACAGAATAATTACATTTTTAATCTTTTGCAGAAAATTAATTGCAAACACATGTGAAGCATAAATAAAAACAATCACACATAGCACAGTTGTTTAACGGGAAAGATTGAAGCTTAAAACCCCAATTATCATATATTATGTATCATTGAGATCATGTAACAATGTCATAAAAAAGCTTAGTACATAAATCTCTCAGTACAATCAATTGTCACACACTAATTAGAAGAAATCTGCAAATCCATTCATCGATTTCTTGCCACCTGATAGCCTGCCTCCACTACGCAATACAAGTTGATTACAAAGACCAATTATATGTAATCCCACTCTCCTTTACTTCGTAATTCTCATTGTAATATCCAATGTATATGTATATGCAATCAATGCATCAGTAGTAGTCACAACATATAGTCTATCTCACCCTTTCACCTATCTCTCCACTGTGTCTCCATGGGAACTGACATGCACTGTAGTTAACTGCTATATTGTTCAGTTGATTAGTGAGTTATTATTTGTTAATTAATTAAATAATTAATTCACTCCAATCTCACTAGTGTATCATTCAGCTATACTAGATACAACTAGCTCAACTCAGTTTAACTCCAATAATTGAGTTAAACTGAATAACAACTCCATAAACTACTCTTCCAACTCTGTCATAACTTTGCCACTTTAGTTCTAACTGAGTCCTCCATGCATGAACCACTAGTAAGCCCTAGGAATTGTGTAATTCATTGATCCCACTGATTTGAAAATTATGTACACCGAAATTAAGTGCTCCAAGAGAATAAGTTGATATTTAGAGTTTGATTATTATTAAGGGCTAATAATAATCGACACTTCTATTTTTAGATTGATGATCTATAAATAGACTTCACCCAATATTCTAAAAATAGAGTTTCATATATTTTTCCAACTTGACCAACCATCCATAAATAGCATCCTGCAACTTCTTAAATATGATCACCATGTCTAGAAATAGACATAGTCTAAAAATAGACATAAACCTAAAAATAGCCTGTGTGCCCACTTAGTGAAGGCGACTCTTTTCACTAAGCTCATCATCTTCTTGAATCTCAACAATCTATGCTGTCAATTGAAGGATCAAATTCATCATGTCATCATTCTCATTCTGTCCTTCTATTATTTCCTTGGCCTAAGGATGTTCACTTGATGGCATTTTAAGTTGTTTCCTCAATGTTGCAATGTCTTCATTTCTCTTCTTCACTAACTTCTCTGTTGTTTTGACATTTGCAGGGTCATATCCAACCTGTAAGACAAATTATTCCAATGATTTGATTCTGAGATATTTAGCATATCAGGATGCTTTGTCTAGTTTGATTTGATATTTCATATTTGTGATAGTGTTATGAAGTTTCTGAACACTCATAACTTTAGTTGTAACAATAGAGTACAAGATCTTTGAACTCTGTCTATGAAATTCAATCTGATCAAGAGCATGAATTTTTTCTGTTTGGACTTCTAAGTCAATCTTCTTGTAATCTGCAATTTTCTTTGGAATTTTTACTATAGGTTGCAATACTTACACGATTAGCTTTTTTTTGAATAATCAAAGGTAGAAAAAAGTCTATTTTGGACACTTGGTGTTTTTTTCAGATATTGAGAGTAGATATCATTTTTTATATCTTCATTGTTTAATTTGATCTGTTCGTATTTTTCCTTGATATCTAAATCTTTCTCCTCAGTTGTTTTTGAGGATGAAGCTTCCATGTTCTAATGTTTCTCTATCAACTGTGAATTTCCATTATTAACTTGTTCTTCATTTCTATTCTATGTATTCTGCTCATTTCTGATAATAGTTGTAGCATCTGTGTTGGTATCTGGGAGATCTGTTTCTTCAACATCAATGGTTACCTTCTCTTTACCCACTGAATATGTTTTGGGCCTTTTATTATATCTTATTTTGAACTTATTTTCAATAGTGGTATCAACAACATACGTTTCTTCTTCTCTGACCCTCTTGGTGGATTTTTCTGTTTGATCTACAGTTTGTAAAGTGTGACTAGTATCAATTTTCTTCACTGCATCTACTAAAGTATTTTATGTCCACTCAATTTGGTTGGCATATTTCTCTATCTCTGGTTTTGTCTCATGAATGAAGGGTGTGAATTTACATTTAACCTTCATTTTACTTAGTATACCTTGTGGATAATAATTCCAAGAAAAACTCTCTTCAAACCTGTATTCTAATAACTACTTAGCTGCTTCTGCCTCTGCATCTCTATGATTGCAAATGAATGGTCCCACTTGATTCTTAAATTTAAACTATGTTTTCTTCTTTGCTGCTAGGAAATTGATATAATCGAAGTTTAATATTTTCCTAATATACTCCAAGGAAAAAACTCTCATTGATACAAATTTGGGTAACTTGTAGGGTAACAAATTTGATCCAAACACTCTAATATCAGTGTGCTTTTCATACAAGTACCAATCACTAGTCTTGGTCTGCTATGACAGTTGTAAAATCTTCTTCATCTCATCATTTATCCATGGTTGTTCAACATTTTTCAATATTTTAATCAATGGATGGATGAAGGAATCTGAAAACTTTGGATATGTGAACTCTGTGGACTCTTTCCTGATCAAATAGGTCTAGAATATAACTGAAAGAGGATTCCCTTCCATGTGAAGCTTTTGAATGGTCAATGGAAAATTATTTTCTTGAAAATACAAGAACATGTGGAAAAGGAAGGACGTGTATCTAAACACTCCTTCAATTAGCAGTTTAACAAATTGATCACGAATATTATCAGCAATATATCCATCATAATCATAGATAATAGATGGAGGTTTTTTTAGTGTGAAAGTGGATGGGAAACCTAAAATGGATTCATCTATATGTTAATCAGTAAAGTACCCTAGGATGAAAGATAACACAGAAATTACATGCCTAGAACCCTCTGGAAATTTTGAAGTGGAATATGGAGGATTGATTTGAGGAATTTATACATGTAATGGGATGAATATTTGGAAGATTTGGAATATTTTAGGAAATTCAAGGCCAATATATAGCTTGGTAAGTTCTTCAATGGACAGAGGAATTGCTTGAGGATCAGGTTTGAGCTGTAACATTTGATTAATGGATTTAGCAATAATGGTAAAATGTACTTCTTTATTGACATTGGTTATTTCTCTTTGATCAGCCATATAATAATAATGGCATAATCTAATTACCTATGGACATGAGTGGGTAACTAGAACCACATACTTGGGCAAGTTTGATTCCCAAATTTTAACTTCTTCACCATTATCCAAAGTTTTTCATAGTTCCATTTATGAAGATCTAGTAAATTGAATTCTACAATGGGATCTACTATCTTATAGTCAATATCGGTTAATGGAGTGTGCTAAATATCTACAATAGGGGATTGTAGAGGATTAATGACTGGCAGTCATAGAAGATGCAACTGGAGTAGGTTTAGGCATTTTGAAGCTTTTTTGGACTACAAAACTCTGGTTTTTGGCTTTTTTGGCTATTTCTATAAAATTAAACAATTTGCGGATGTATTTTTCACTCTGAAAGGGATTTATTGGATAAAAATAGGAAAAATATAGTCTTTCTTTGGGATTTTCCTTTCAATTTTAGACTCTTCAAATTGATTCACAAACCTTTACTGGCTATAAACAAGAAATAAGTGTTTCGTAATTTTTATCAATTATTAATTGGGTTAAAAATTCCTTCTAAGGTCACACACAAAAGTTTAGGATACCTTCAGAGGATTTCTGGGCTCAATTTGGGGTTTAAAACAATGTGCAACATAAATAGGGTTTTTTTTTTTTAGAAATTTTGACAGGGTTTGGCTTATTTTTTGGATATTTTAATGAGTTTGTTTGGGTGGATTCGAGCTCTGAATGTAATTTCTCCTTTAAAAAGTCCTTTAAAATCAAAACAGGCTTAATTTTCTTGAGGAATACCTGTTATACGCAGGTATTGGGTTTTTGAAGAAGTCTCTGAGGTTTTGAGTAGATTCAATGGTATCTTTTCGATCTCTGGAGCAATGTAAAACTCCTCGCCAATCTGTAAGCGGTACAGGCTGAAATTCGCAGACTTTTAGTGTGAAAATGGTGGAAAAATGCTTGTTCACAGTCAGGATAGGTTATACAGTGGCTACACATAGAAAGACTAAGAAATCAGCGATTATCAATGTTATTTCGGAAAATTAGGTTAATCGGTGCCAACAATAAATGTTGGTCATCTAAAAAAAATGGTGTATTTTGGGCTGAAAGGGTCAAAACCACAAGCAATTATCGCATTCCATTTCAGTGGTAAGCTATTTTGGTTGAAATGGACACGATCCAGTAGAAAGGAAACACGTGGAGGAGGGATGAAATCACAATACCACCCATTTCACTTAGAAATGAGATGGAGGATATTGCGCAATTTTATTTGTGATATGTATTTTCTGCAGTTAGATCGTGGGGTTCGATTGCAAATGGCCCAGATATTTTGTGAAAGTTGCATCGAGATGAAGACTGGGGCCAGGGTTTTCATATTCGGCGGGGCATGAGTTTAAAATTTATAAATGTATATTTATTAAAGTTTAAAACTACATATTATATGGTAGAGCGGGGGGATAAGATTTATATATGTTTCAATTAAAATATTTAAGGAATGTTTCAACTAATACTTGGGCGCATGTTTTAATATATGGTATAATAGAACATTAACACCTATCTTAATACCATAGGGGAAGGAATTATTTTTAATGATATGTTTGAACCAATTGGATTTGGGCGGGGATTAATTGACCACATGGGATATTTAAACATTGGTTTAAACGTTAAATAGAGGGTTTGTCAGTTATTTATTTATAAAGGATTTAATATATATGGGAAGGAGTAGTTTAGGGATTTAATGAATAAATTAGAAGTTAATATGAAAAGGGATAATGTATATAATGAATAAAATACATGTTTAACTCTAAGTAATGTGAAAATAAGCATATCTTGTCTTGTTGTATTTTTTCACACTTTAACTTAGGATAAATGCATTTTTTGGGTTTGTTAATGTTTTATGAAAGGAAATGAAATTAGTTATTTAGGGTTTCACTTTTACTAAGTAAAATGGTTTTTTACTTAGGAAAAAAGGGATTATGATTATGGATGGAGGGTAAACGCTGATGAATATGGGTTTTGTGTATGAATTCAATATTTTTGACCAATTAGTCATTGAGCCTTGGGTTTGGTCCCAACAGAAGTCAGAGAAATGCTCTGAGATTTTTTAACTGATAGTTTAGAATATTGAATCATTGTGGGGGAGGGGAGATTAGTGATTTTGCCCGATGATGCTTCATTACATGCTTGAACAACTGCTTTCTACCTACCCATATTTATTTCTAACATTTTTTACTTCATCTTCATGGGTGCATTTAGGCTTGCAACCCTAAATCAATTTTCTTTCAAAGCATAAAAACTATCTAAGTCTAACCTTATCTCATCCGAGGGCTTAGATTAAACTATTGAGCTCTTCATTTATTCTCTAACTATCTACTGATTTGTCAAGTTTAAATAGTTTGACATATCTGTATTCTCTATCTAAAACATAAAACTAAAAAAATGAAAAGATAAGATTAATTTTTTTAACTCATCATGGATTATGGCATTTAATGACAATCTGCACATAATCATTATTCTTGCAGTAAAAGTAAATAGTAGTGGCATTTTGACTTCCTCACTTTCAGGTCTTATTTTTATCTCTTCTTTCTTTTGGGGTCTATATTTTTCTAAGTCCTTTGATATTTCTTTTAGAAATTTTACCCTCTTTTTATTTTTATTATTTTTCATTTTTTCAAATATGGGAAAACAACTTGTAGAAATCAAGGTATGTACATATTTACAAGACTATCAAAGTCAATTCAAAAATTATGAATCCTATTATTATAGGACCCTAACATGCCCAATAGTACAACTACCCTCTGCTTATTAATATGCAGTTGGAATGGTATGTAGGTTATTTTCCAAACTATATACCACTAGTTTTTCCATAGACTGGGTTCCTTTAATTGAGGAAATCGTCAATTCCTCTATTATTAATTGGGCGAGCATTCTATCTAATAATTTGGCCAGAACTGTCATGGATTACAAAATCAAAAGAAGTGTTTCCGCTAGAACAATACCTTCCTTATAAATGAGTGCTTACATTATGGATGCGATTTTCTTTTCTTCAATATTTCCTATCATGGGATGGAAATGGAAAAGACATGACCCCACTCCAGTTCATATTTACCATAGATCCCTTTCGGCATCTGATTTTCATTTATATTTCTAGAAAATTTTCAATGGAGTTATGTTATCTATCGATCAGATTATCTTTAATGAAAAATCCCCTAGGATTTCTAAGGAAGCTAGCACATACATTTTACAAGTTGCTAGATTATTTTCTAAATAAAATTTCACTTATATCAAAGTTTTTGGGAGTTATTCTTCTCCCCATGTTTTTCCTTATTATGTTCTTGATAGGCTCCTAGCCAGGGAAATTTCCTACCAACTTCTAGTAAGCGCCGTGAGAAAACAACTCAAAGATGCCAAGAAGGCCATTTGGCCCACTTTCCCTTTACAGTGTGGTAATTTTTCCCTTTTAGACATTGGTCATGAATTTAAAGAGATTTCAAATTTTACTTCATTAAATCTGGCTCTAATGCCGAAGAGGCCATATGATCCAAATAATGTGGTTAAGAATTTCACCACTGAGCTTAAACTTAAACCTTTATTGAATGAGAAAGATTTATTTGATGATTTCTCTAAAGGTGTGAAGAATTTCACAGGCGTATTAAAAATTTCATACAGTCATCTTATTAAAACATCATTTGAGGATTTTCAAGCATACAAAAGTAAGAGGCTAGAAACAATCCCTTTGGATTTATTATTTATTGAAGATATAAATAGGCCAACTCCCAGTATTAGTCTGGATAATAAGGCTAAGGATATGTGGGAATATGAAACTCAAGAAAAATCATATCATGAGTCAGAAAAATCCTCACACCACTCTATGAATTCAAATCACTCTGACAATGAATCTGAAAGCAAGAATGAGAGTCCAGAGAAAATACTTAAGGAAGTGATTAAAGGGATTGAGATGCAAACTAAAGGAGAAATTTGTTAGGTCACTATATTAATAGTATAGTCCCTTGTTCTTGTTATTGTAACCCCCTTATTACATTATTATTGTACCCCTCTAACACCCATATTGTTATTATTGTGCCCTTAAATTAGTATTGTTAGGTTGACTAGGATTATGTTGTGGCCCCATGGACTCCTATATATAGAAAGGAGGTTTTGTAATTTGTATCATCCAAGAATTGTTCATTCATGTAACGTATTGGAGGTTGCCCCCTTGAAGTGGCTTATTTCTAAGGTGCTGATATCTCTTTTCTTCTATTTTTGGAGCTGGTTTCACAACATTTGGTATCAAATCTTTGGATTTTAGGGTTTCTCTACTCCAAACAGGTCATCATGGAATTTTTGCTATAACTTATTTTATACGAAGGTTCAGAAGCTGAAATTTTTAGAGTGTGAATCTAACATCCTGAGGAACATCTTCAAAAAAATTTAGAGCTTTGTTCACAATATTTTCGGAGATATGATCTGTGGAATTTAGGGCATTTTGCAAGCTCCTGAATTTAACCTAACAGGCCATCATGGAATTTTTTCTATAAAATGTTTTCTACGAATATTCAGTGGCTGAAATTTTTAGAGAGCGAAGAAGAAATCATGAGGAACATCTTCACAAAATTTTAGAGCTTGGTACACAATATTTGCGGAGATATGATTTGTGGAAGTTAGGTATTGTTCAGGATCCCGAATTTCATCTGAAAGAGGTTATCGTGGGAAAATATTCATAACTCTCTCTCTAAGCATTAGGTTGGAATTATGTAAAAGGAAGCTTGAAGTAAATGGACAGTAGTTTCCTTTCTATAAATTTCAAAGTCATAGGAGAAAAAAGCGACACGTGGGAAGTTGTACAAGTTCGCTCTACTGACCTAGTCCATAATTAAGTCATTGTGGGAGATTTGGCATAAATTTCACTTGAAGAGTCCAAATCAGGTCAGACCTTTGGCATTTGAAAGAAGCTTTAGAGGACTACTATAGGGCTAAATTTCAAATATTGAGGATCTGCAAGTATAGAGATAAGTCAATTTCAATATCGAGCACCCCAAAAGCAAGTAAATGGTGTGTATTTTTTTTTTCCGAATTGCATAAGTCTTGTTTGAAGAATGAAGTTGAATTGATTCCAAGCGCATATTTTAGATATCAGTATTGGATTCTAAAATGGCCCCTAAAACTAATTCAAGACATGTTTGAAGGAGAGGGGCATGTTAAGTCCCTATATTAATAGTGTAGTCCCTTATTATGTTAGTGTATCCCCCCTTATTTTTATTCTTGTACCACTGTAACCCCCATATTATTATTATTGTGCCCTTATATTATTATTGTTAGGTCATCTAGGGTTACATTGTGGCCCCACTAGGATTACATTGTGGCCCCATGGACTCCTATATATAGAAAGGAGGTTTTGTCATTTTTATCATCCAAGAATTGTTCATTCATGTAATGTATTGGAGGTTGCCCCCTCAAAGTGACTTATTTCTAAGCCATTGACATCTCTATTCTTCTATTTTTGGAGATTCTTTCACAACATTCAAAAACTACATGGAAAACTAAGGGTTATTGTGAGCGACAGAGATCCCTTTTTTACTGAAATTTTTTGGACGGAGTTATTTTCTTGTTTGGGTACACAATTAGCTCGTAGCTCATCTTATCATCCTCAATCCGATGGTAAAACTAAGATAGTAAATAAATTTTTGGAAGGATATCTTCGTTGTTTTGTATCTGATAAACAAACACAGTGGGTCAAGTGGTTACATCTCGCTGAATGGTGGTATAACACTTCCTTCCATATTGCACCAAAAATGACCCCATTTATGGCACTTTATGGATATCATCCATTGTCCATCACATCATATTTAAGAGAAAATTCAAAGGTTCAAGTAGTCGAAGATCACATCAAGCATCAACAAGAAGTTCTCCAACTCTTAAAGGATAACCTGAATTTGGCACAAAATCGAATGAAACAACAGGTAGATCAACATCATAGCGACAAAAGTTTTGATGTACGAGACTGGGTATTTTTACGGCTACAACCATACAAAAAAATGTCCCTCATGTAAGCTAAGAAGGATAATAAATTATCGCCAAAGTATTATGGTCCTTACAAGGTGTTGCAAAAGATTGGTACTATGGCATACAAATTGGAGCTTCCTGCTTCTTCACGAGTTCATCCAGTTTTCCATGTTTCATGCTTAACGAAGGTTATAGGTGAAAATCTTCCAGTTCAAACAATATTGCCAGAACTTGATGAGGAAGGAAAAATCATATTGGAACCTTAAGCGGTCACAGAAATAAGAACTTGACAACTACAAAATCGATAAATTTCAAGGTATCTCATCAAGTGGAAGAACTTACCCACTGAATATTCTACATGGGAGGATGAGAATATTATATAGAAGCACCCAGAGCTACTCAAGCATTGAGGAAAACACTTTTATGAAGGAGAGGGGCATGTTAGGTCACTATATTACTAGTATAGTCCCTTGCTGTTGTTAGTGTAGCCCCCTTATTGTTATTATTGTACCCTTGTAACCCCCATATTGTTATTATTGTGCCCTTAAATTATTATTGTTAGGTCGGCTAGGATTACATTGTGGTCCCATGGAATCCTATATATAGAAAGGAGGTTTTGTAATTTGTATCATCCAAGAATTGTTCATTCATGTAATTTATTGGAGGTTCCCCCCTCGAAGTGGCTTATTTCTAATGACTTGATATATCTTTTCTTCTATTTTTGGAGCTGGTTTAACAAAAAAATTAATGGAGCTTAATCATATTCTAAATAAATTCAAAATATCCAAAATACACCTGAGCAGATAGATAAGCCTCAATCAAAAGATTTCAATAAATAATGGGATAAGTTTTCTAAGGCACTAGAAACACCACCACCACCAAAGACTAATGTTGATGAATCAATAAGTTTCCAAACTCCAGAGCAATCCAAAAATTTAGTGGAAACTGCAATTCCACTACAATAGGACCAGAAGTTCATGATCAAGAGATCATCCCAGTATGCCCTTAAAAAAAAATTGTTTTAAATATTCAAGAGATACCCTCACTTGATTTCTTATACAATGCAAGTCATAAGGATGTAGTTAAGAGAATAAAGAGAAGAATAATTGATGAATAGTTTTCAAATCTTATGGATGAATTTGTAAATGTTCTATGGAAATACCCTTTGGCTGATCCTACAGAACATTTGACTAAGTTATCACAGTTCGCAACAACATATGCTACTACTACCATTGAAAAATCTATAGAGGTTCAACTTAAACTTAAGAAAAAAGAAGACAAAGTTCAAGAGTTGGAGAAATTTTTAGAACGGGAAAATTCCAATTCCAGCAAGAAGGTTGAAATAAATATGTCTCAATTTCAAAAAGACTTTGATAGATTAAAGTTGCAAAACTAGGTTCATATTATAGAAAAAGAAACACAACTTGAAGCAACAATGGAGAAATTGAAAAGTCACCCTCAATTAGAACAATTCATAAAAGAAGCACTGGAAATGAATGTGAAACTAAAGAAACAACAAGAAACCTTTTGTCAACAAATTTCAATCACCAGTTCGTACTGTGATACATGTAAGATTCTGATCCAACAAGTGGCTAACAGGAGGCCTGAATGTGAAAAGGTTGAAAAGACTATTGTTGATCTCATTCAGTGGAAAGGGTCTAATACAGGAAAGATGATGACCTCCCTAAGATAGATAAATTTTACAAAGAGATTTTATTTAAGGATTCAGAAATGCATCCAAGACAAGCAGAGAAGGAAACGACAAAGGCATCAAGGTTGACAAATTAAATCATTGAATCTGTTAATGAATAACTTTTAAAAGATGAAGTTATTAAAGAATCCACAACTGAAGTACTCCAAGAGCTCAAACCATTAGAAGCACTATGGAAGGAATGTACAGAGACGCATAGGGAGACTATTAAAATGATAAATAATTTTGATTAGGAAAATTACTGGACTTTTCTGATCAAACCTTATCATCAGTGCCTAACTCTACTTTCATTAATTGATTCTACAAAGAAAGCATTTCCAACACTTTCGAATGTAGTATTCAAAGGCCAGATCAGATATGGGATTAAACAGCTAGCTGAGCTAAATCCAATTATAAATATCTATCACCTCCAAGATCGAATGTGAAAAGAGGACCAAACCACATAGTCATGTTGTTATTTTATTTCCTAGATTGTAGTTTAAGTTTACTCATTATGAGGATGGTTGTTTGAAGCCTCCTCCAATTTTTATGTAATAATATATTTTAAAACATGTTTAGTTTAATATTTAAACCCTTCTCATGCACTTAGAGAAGGGTCCAAAAATTTGTCAAAAACATTTGCAAAGAATGCATTTATGTAAGTTTATGAATGCCTTGATGAATTAATAGAATGAAATCTATTATCTTTTGACATTGAAGTTGTTTAACCGAAGTTGCACTGTTGGAGATCATTCAAGAATTCTAAGTTGGAGAATATTGGGTCATTCACTGCAGAGGATTTAAGGATAATGTACCAGTTTCCCCTACCGTAGAAAAATTATGATAAAGTTGTTGTCCAAAGAATTACGAAGAAGAATACAGACCTCATGAAAGTAATAAATGGATGGAAAAAATATCAACGCAAGCTGGAGTGAGATAAACTTGGTATGTACCCAATAGAACCCTCCCCTTATTGTTATGAAGCTAGAATGCTATGTAGGTTATTTTCCAAACCAGATACCACTAGGTTTTCGAAAGACTGGGTTCCTTTAATTGAAGCAATCGTAAATTCCTCTATTATGAATTGGGCGAGAATTATGTCTGAAAATTTGGCCAGAACTATCATGGATTACAGAAGCAAAAGAAGTGTTTCCGCTAGAACAATACCTCCCTTCTACATGAGTTCTTAAATTATGGATGTGATTTGATTTTGTTGAATATTTCCTATCATGGGATGGAAATGGACAACCCAAGACCCCACATCAATTCATATTTACCATAGGGCCCTTTTGGAACCTGATTTTCATTTATATTTCTATAAAATTTGCAATGGAGTTATGTAAGTTATCCATCAGATTATATTTAATGAAAAATCCCCTAGGATTTATAAGGAAGCTAGCACAAACATTTTACAAGTTGCTAGATTTTTTGCTAAAGATAATTTCACTTATATCAGAGTTTTTGGGAGTTATTCTTCTCCCCATGTTTTACCTTATTATGTTCCCAATATGCTCCTACCCAAGGAAATTGCCTACGAACTTTTAGTAAGCAGCGTGAGAAAACAACTCAGAGATGCCAAGAAGGCCATTTGGCCCACTTTCCCTTTACAGTGTGGCATTTTTTCCCTTTTCAACATTGGTAATGCATTTAAAGAGATTTCAAATGTTACTTCATTAAATCTGGCTCTAATGCAAAAGAGGCCATATGATCCAAATAATGTGGTTAAGAATTTCACCACTAAGCTTAAACTTAAACCTTTATTGAATGAGAAATATATGTTTGATGATTTCTTTGAAGGTGTGCATAATTTCAAAAATGTATTAAAAATTTCATCTAGTCAGCTCAGTAAAATAAAATTTAAGGCTTTTCAAGCCTATAGAAGCAAGAGGCTAGAAACAGGCCCTCCAAAATTATTATTTATTGAATATATCAATAGGGAAACTACGAGTATTAGTCTAGATAATGAGGCTAAGGATATGTCGAAAGATGAAGCTCAAGAGAAATAAAATCATGACTTGGAACAATCCTCACAAAACTCTCACAATTCAGATCACTCTGACAATGAATCTGAAAGCAGGAATGTGAGTCGTGAGAAAATAATTGAGGAAGTGATTAAAGGGATTGAGATGCAAACTGAGGGAGAAATTACTGGAGCCAAATAATCTTCTAAAAAAGTTTAGCATATCCAGAATACACTCAAGAATACACATAAGCCTCAATCAAAATAGTTGAAGAAAGAATGGTAGATTTTTTCCAAGGCACTAGAAACACCACCACAAACAAAACCTAATGTTGATGAATCAACAATTTTCCAAACTCCAGAGCAGTCCCGGATGTTAGTGTTCTGTAATTATGAGGTTGAAGCGAAAATACAAAGGAAACA
Source organism: Pinus albicaulis (assembly GCA_034641835.2). NCBI lineage: Eukaryota > Viridiplantae > Streptophyta > Pinopsida > Pinales > Pinaceae > Pinus > Pinus albicaulis. Next base: position 820,923,141 of record CM076577.1, read on the forward strand.
TCAAACCAACTTTGGAAACTGGTATCTAGCCATGCTAGGTTCAGAGAGTGCTCTCTCTTTAAGATTTAACATTGTTTGGATAAGTTTAGCCTACTTATGTTTGTACTTGGGTTTTGAGTTTTGTTTTGGATTTTGGAAAATTGATTGTATTCAATTGATTAATGTCTATTGGGAAATGGAGTCAAAATATAACTGGATATTTGCATCAACTTTTCATAGAGTAAACATAGGGCAAGTTGGGAGTATTTACTAGATATTTCAAATTTATAAATGGATTATGACAAAATTATGAAAGTATTTAGAAAAACCAAAGAGAAATTAATAATTATTTAGTTTGGCTTTTAGTGGAAAACATTATGATTGTAAACATAGCAAGAATAAGGTACTCAATAGTAAATCCTATTCATCACACTTTCTCCTTAGATGATTACAATTAAAGATGACAATGAAACATAATAACAGAAGAAAAACATCACCAGTATTCAAGCCACAAGAATCCTATGAACGGTCTGATTATTATTGATGCTCCGGTGCTTTGAAAAATATTACAGTACTTCAATAGACAAAAATTGTTCTAATCTCAATAAATTGACCTTCAATACTTCCAAAACTAAATTATTTATACAAAAATTTTCAAAAATTATTCCTATAATAAAGTCTCTAATAGACATGGTATTTTAGACTTAAACTTGAACTTAAAACTCTAACTATTACAAAATTATAGCTTCAATGGAATGCGCTATGCAACTGCAGGTGCTGATGTAGTGGGAACAGTTAGGACGTGGACCAAAATTTAATATTGTGTTGGCACATGAACTGAGTTTTGTGTTGGTGAAAAATGTCGTATGAACGCCCTTTCTCTGTCTTGAAGTTACAACATGATCATATTTGCGCAAATTCCTTTGTTCGTCTTGACCCTTGGTGTAATTTTTCTACCAGAGTCTTTTCTGTCGTGTTTAACCCTTTTTCAAACAAAACAACATAAAATGTCATATACCTAGATTTTAAATGTTGTAGACTTTAGTTTTGAACTTCATCGCGTCCATAAAAATATCGCACATCGCATGTTTTACAGTTTATGATATGAAAAATAGAATAAACGATGCAATGCGGAGAGGGAGGTGACATGATAGGGAAGGTGGGACCTAACCTACATCACAATCACAATTCAAAATGTTTTTCTATAAGGGGTGGAGGTAAATTCTAAAAGATGCAAAGTGCGAAGTGCGGGGAGAATGAGATAACGTGGCAGGTAAGGTGGGACCGACGCATATCACAAATCACAAATCTTAAGGTTTTTATATGAGTGGGGGGGTTAAATGATAAAACATGCGAAGTACGATATGCGATTGGGACCCACCCTCATTGCACATTGCAATATTTATGGTTGACCGCACATCGTATAGTTTAATTTTTTGGCAATGCGGTAAGCGCTAAAATCCGCGAAGTGCGATTTACGCTAGCGAAGGATGATGTGGAAAAATGAAGATGGATCCCACTGCATCAATGGAGTTTATAAAGTGGAAAAAGGTTTCTGAGGTAAGGTAAATTTTATGATGTTTCATATGATATATCTATGTATTTCAACTGGCCTGAAGTGGGTGGCGAAGCTGCTACGGTGGGGCCAACCACATCGCAACTTAAAAAAAATACCTTGTGGGTACTTAAAAGGTAAGTTATAATATTTTTGAAATGTGATGAGGTATATTTTCCAAGCTACGAAATATTATCTGTGATGGGAAAAGGTTGGTTAAATAGGTAAAGTTGCGATCTTGCGGTGTGATGGATATCGCACATTGTAGTTTTTAGGGTTTTGCTGCAAAGTGTGAAAAATTATAATTGTCGATGTGTGAAGTTTATACTTTTTGATGTACGATGGATGGTGGGGGAAGGGTGACGTGTCAATGATAAAGGGCCCCACTTTAATCGCAATCGGGGAATCGGAGGTAAGTGGAAATAATGATATAGCGATATGAAAAATGGTAAGTAGAAAGATAAACCAGAATGGAAGAAAAAAGGGTAAGGTTTAATGTTTTTTAAGGGAAATGAAATGAAAAGGAAGTGTGGCAGGTGAATTGGTCCCACTTCATCACATATTTCATTTCTAAAGGTTTGTAGGAGATGACAATTTAAAGGATTTTGGGATTTGGATGATGCGAAAAGGAATGTGGGTCCACCATAGGAAAAATTTTAAGGATGGAAATTTATTTTTAAATTATAGAAAACTAGCGAATCTTATGAGTCCCTAATATGTAGACTATAAATTTTTTTGTGATAATTTTATAAATATATCCAAATTTATAATGAATTTACATAATCTCTTTAAAATTTTGGTGATTTTTAGGATAAGATAATTTTATACTATAAAATTTGGGTGAATCACTTTTAGAAGAAATGGAAATTTGCGAATCCTTTTTTTGGGAAAAACATGGAAAATTAGCCCACCTCTGAATATTAGCCCTTAAAATTTTCCTTGGTCCACGAATGAAACATGGTAATGCGGTGAGGTTTTTAGGATGAGTTCCAAAGGTTTTTAAAGTAATTCCTTTGAGCATCTTTAACTTATAATAGGTCTCTGAAACCTTGGATAAACCTTTCTTTTCCAGTTTTGACCTTTTTTGTCAGAATTAAAACATGTAGTACCCAAACTTATTACAAATTATTTAATCACATTTAAATTATATGATTATTTGAATCAAAACATTCTTATTTATCTCCTAATTAAACATTTTGACGTGGAAGCCTATTTTCCCTAATGTTTTAACCTTTTTGGAAATAATTTACAATCATGGAATATTATTTACAATATGAAAGATCTGAGATGAAATAATCAATCACCTTGAGATGCTATAGATTATAGGACCCTAACAGTGGCTTCATCCGGGGATGGCACTCTCCTTATGAAGTGCCAATAACATCATAGACTAGTAGCCTAATCCATTGTGCTAATCCCATATCTGCAACTTGCTTAGTTATAAAATCTCTGTGGTTGAAAATCTCAAACTGAAATTAGAACTTTCTTCACATTGAAATCTGAAACATAATCTGAAACAATGCTCAAAACATTGAGCTTATTTGCAAACTACTGCCTACCATATGCTGCTGAAACTTATTTTGGATCAAGTAATACAAAAATGCCAATGAAGGAAGTCAAGTAGCTGTAGAAACAAATGGACAACTTGACTGTCTGTCAGGAATATCAATAGTATAACTTGATTATGTGTCCTCATAACCAAAGTGATAATATTAAATGGAAACTATTGATGTATCTGAACCTTATAAAGAGTACATGTTTGAGAATTTGAGCTAAGAAGAACCTCCATATACTCTGCTATAGGATCAATAAAAGCATGGTGTATGATGTTTGCTTCTAGGCCTTCAATGACTAGTTTAGTAGTTGTGTCCTCAACATTAAACCTTCAACCCACATATTTGGTTTGGTACTTGAAAGAACAATCATCCTCACTATGTAAGTCAAGAGGTAGTAAAATTTCCTCTTACTTAGGGGACAGAAGACTTTCCAATAATTCTTTAGGATCTCAGAAATTTGATGAATGAATTTGAGAATTTAAAAGTTCAATAACAGTTTGATATTATTCAACAAATATCTTCAAAAAACATGTTTTAGCTTCAGGACCACATTTCCTTGATTTCAAAATGAGAAAGACAGCCTCTCGGAAATCTTCATCAAGATGGAATTCTGATAACAGATTCCTAAATGCATTTAAAGCTTCATGAGATAGAAGGTTTGCTGCAAACCTTATAATATTGTTTAGCAGGAACTCTGGTCAACATGTTTTGGAGTTGCCATGAATGCTTAAAATTTGGGTTCTTTGAATCATGGAGTCACCAGGTGAATAATTGCAGCCTTCTTGTGTCTGGTCACTGTCCACCATCAGTGATCAGATCTGAACTTTGATGTACTTTTTGAGGAAGATAAAATTATTCCCCAGTATGGTCACCACTATGTTACTTTTTTGTAATTATGAGGCTGAAGCAAAACTACAGAGGCAACATCAAAGCAACTTCAGAAAATGTGAAGTAGCCATGCCAGTTTTAGAGAGGGCTCTCTCTTTTGATTTAACTTTTTTTGGATAATTTTTGGCTATTTATGTTTGTACTTGGGTTTTGAGTTTTGTTTTGGGTTTATAGGATTGATTTTATTCATTTATTTATGTCTATTAGGCAATGGATTCAAAATGTAACTGGATAGTTGCATCAAATTTTGAGAGAGTAAACACAGGGTGATCTAGGAGTATTTACTATATCCTTCATATTTATAAATGGATTATGACAGAAATATGAAAGTATTCAACAAAACTAAAGAGAAATTACGAATTCTTTAGTTTGGCTTTCAGTGGAAAACATTATGATTGTAAAAGCAACCAGAATAAGGTACTCAACAGTAAATCCTATTCATCATGCTTTCTAGTTTACAATTTGAATTCAGATGATTACAATGAAATATGACAATGAAACATAATAACAAAAGAAAAACATCACCAATATTTAATCCACAAGAATCCCCTAGATGGTCCAATTATTGATGCTCCGGTGCTTTTAAAAATATTACAGTACTTCAATAGACAAAAATAGTTCTGATCTCAATCAACGGACCTTTGATACTTCCAAAATTGAAGTATTTATACAATAGTTTTCAAAAATAATTCCTATAATACAGTCTCTAATAGACATGGTATTTTTAGAGTTAAAATTGAGCTTAAAACTCTAATTATTACAAAATTATAGCTTAGGTGGAATGCGTTGTGCAACTATAGGTGTTGATGTAATGGGAACAGTTATGACGTGGACCATAATTTACTGTAGTGCTAGTAGATGAACTGAGTGTCGTGCCGGCGAAAATTATTGTATGAATGCCCTTTTCCTGTCTTGAAGTTACAACATGATCGTCTTTGCGCAAATGCCTTTGCCCGACTTGAACCTTTGTGTATTTTTGCTACTCGATTATTTTTTGTCGTGTTTAACCCTTTTCAAAAAAAACATCATTAAAACTCATATACCCAGATATAAATTTCTGTATAATTTAGTTCTGAACTTCATCGCATCCATAGAAATATCTCACATTTCATGTTTTCTAGTTTATGATATGTGAAATGGAAACGGTGATGCGATGCAAAGAGGGAGGTGATGTGGTAGGGAAGGTGGGACTTGAACCACATCGCAATCGCAAGTCAGAAGGTTTCTCTATAAGTGGCAGAGGTAAACTCTAAAATATGTGAACTGTGAACTGTGGGGAGAAGGAGATGACGTGGCAGGTAAGGTGGGACCAACGCTTATCACAAATCGCAACTCTTAAGGTTTATTTATGAGCCCGGGTGTTAAATGCTAAAACATGTGATGTGAGATATGTGATTGGGACCTACCCTCATCACACATTGCAATAGTTATGGTTTACCACACATCGCAGAGTTTAAAGTTTGGGCAATGTGGTAAGCACTAAAATCTGCAAAGTACGATTTGCACTAGCAGAGGATGATGTGGCGGAATGGAGATGGAGCCCACTGCATCGATGGAGTTTATAAAGTGGTGGAAGGTTTCTGTGGTAAGGTAAAGTCGATAAGGTTTCACATGATATATCTATGTATTTCAAGTAGCCTAAAGTGGGGGGCGGAGCCACTGTGGTGGGGCCAACTGCATTGCAACTTAAATAAAATACCTTGTGGACGCTTAAAAGGTAACTTATAATATTTGCAAAATGTGACGAGGTATATTTTATAAGCCGCAAAATATTATTTTGGATGTGAAAAGGTTGGTCAAACAGGTAAACTTGCGATCTTGCAATGTGATGGATATCACACATCCTAGCTTTTAAGCTTTTGCTGCGAAGTGTAAAAATTTATAATCATCGATATGCCAAGTTTATATTTTACGATGTGTGATGGATTGTGGGGGAAGGGTGACATGTCAGGGATAAAGAGCCCCACTTTAATTGCAATCATGGAATGAGACGTAAGTGGAAATAATGATATAGCGATATGAAAAATGGTAAAATAGAAAGATAAAGGGAAAATGCGGAAAAAAGGGTAAGGTTTAATGTTTTATAAGGGAAAAGAAATGAAAAGGAAGTGTGGCGGGTGAATGGGTCCCAGTTCATCGCATATTTCATTTCTGAAGGTTTGTAGGAGACGACATTTTAAAGGATTTTTGGATTTGGCCGATGCGAAAAGGAATGTGGGTCCGCCAATGAAACATGGTAATGTAGTGAGGTTTTTAGGATGAGTTCCAAAGGTTTTTAAAGTAATTCCTTTGAGCATATTTAACTTATAATGGGTCTCTGAAACCTTGGATAAACCATTCATTGCAATTTTTTACCTTTTTTCACATAATTAAAACCTGTAGTAACCAACCTTATTACAAATTATTTAATCACATTTAAATGATGTGATTAATTCAATCAAAACATTCTTACTTATCTCCTAATGTTTCATTTGGACATGAAAGCATATTTTTCTTAATTTTTTAACCTTTTTGGAAATAATTACAATCATGGAGTATTATTTACAATATGAAATACCTGAGATGCAATAATAAATCACCTTGAGATCCTATATATTAGAGGACCCTAACACCAGAATTTAGTGGAAACTGCAATTCCACTACCTCAGGTACTAGACGCTCATGATCAAGAGATCATCCCAGCATACCCTACAGAACAAATTGTTTTAAATAATGAACATATACCATCACTTGAAGTATTCTATAGCCCGAGTCATAAGGTTGTAGTTAAGAGAAGAAAGATAAGAAGAATTGATGAATCGGTTTCAAATCTTGTAGGTGAATCTATAGATGTTCTATGGAAATACCCTTTGACTAATGCTACAGAACATTTAACCGAGTTATCGTAGTTTGCAGGAGCATATGCTACTGCTACCATTAACAAAGCTACAAAGGTTAAGCTTCTACTTAAGAAAAAAGAATAAAAAGTTCAAGGGTTGGAGAAATTTTTAGAACAGGAAAATTCAAATTCTAGCAAGCATATTGAAAAGAAGATGTCACAATTTCAAAAATACTTTGATAGATTAAAGTTGTAGCACCAGGTGCATATTATAGAAAAAGAAACACAACTTGAAGAAACCATGGAAAAAATGAAAATTCAGCCTCAATTATAACAATTCATAAAAGAAGCACTAGAAATGAATGAAAAGCTAAAGCAACAGCAAGAAACCTTTTGTCAACAAATTTCAATCACCAGTTCATACTGTGATACAAGTAAGATTATGATCCAAAAAGTGGCTAACAGGAGGCTTGAATGTGAAAAGTTGAGAACAAGATTACTAAGTTCATTCAGTGGCAAGGGTCTAATGCAAGAAAGAGAGTTGACCTCCCTAAGATAGATAAATTTCACAAAGATATTTTATTTAAGGATTGGGAAGTGTAGCTGAGACAAGTAGAGAAGGAAACGTCAATGGCATCAAGGTTGAGAAATGAAATAACTGAATTTGTTAATGAGTAAATTTTAAAAGCTGAAATTATTAAAGAATCCACATCTGAAGTACTCCCAGAGATCAAACCATTAGAAGCATAGTGGAAGGAATGTACAGAGGCGCAGGTGGAAACTATTAAAAACATAAAGAAGTTTGACCAGGAAAATTACTGGAATTTTCTGACCAAACCTTATCATCGGTGCCTAACTCTACAGTCATTAATTGGTTCTACAAAGAAAGTGTTGCCAACACTTTCGAATGCAATATTCAAAGGTTAGACCAGATCTTAGATTACACAACCATCTCAACTAAATCCAATGATAGATATTTGTCACCTTTGAGATCAAATGTGCACAGAGGATTAGCCCACATAATCATGTTGTTATTTTATTTCCTATATTTTAGTTTAAGTTTACTCATTACGAGGATGGTTGTTTGAAACCTCCTCCAATTTTTATGTAATAATATACTTTAAAACATATTTGGTTTAGTATTTAAACCCTTCTCATGCATTTAGATAAGGGTCCAAAATTTTGTCAAAAACATTTGCAAATAATGAATTTCTGTAAGTTTGTGAATTCCTTGATGAATTAATGGAATGAAATTTGTTATCTTTTGAAATTGAATTTGTTTAACTTAATTTTCACTATGTTACTCATTAGATTGCTTGAAAATGATGAGGAGCAGAAAACTACTGTCAATTTGAATGAGTAGAACTTCGTATATATGGTAATTCTACACGTTATATTAAGTTTTTATTCTTAAATTGGTAGACATGTTTTTATTTGTATTGTATATTAGAGCTGTTATCATAAGTGAATTTCAAATGAAATTTTGTACTGATATTTTTTTATGATTTATTATATCATATATAATCAAACATATAAATGCAATATATATTTCACAATTCTTTTTATTAAACTATTTTTTCAAAAGAATTATTTTTACATAATTTTTGTCTCTTTCAAATTTTAAATAATATTTATTACTAATTGTTGGAAGATATATTTTTAGACTGCATAAAGGAATGAACACCCTCGAGTATATAGTAGAATAGATATTTTATTTAAATGCATATGATAGATTAAATCATTTCCCATTTTCACGTTATAAAAAAAGCACACCCTAATCATCCTTATTAGGAAACTGGTCCCCTTATCCCTAGTTGGAGCCACTACACCAAAAATAAAAGGAATTTCTCTAAGGTCCAGACTGGGTTGTTTTCCCCCATGTTTTTGCAATGGGATTCTGAGGCTTCCACAGGATGGTACCAAAAATAAGGAGAGTTAGGTTGTTGAGGGTAGCTTTTTACACTAATGCAAGGACCAACCTACTTCTCTATTGTAGGTGTATCTGGATGAAGAGGATAAGATTTTGTGCCACTCATAAGAGAAACAATGGAAATTATTCCAAAATTATATGACATGGGAGGTGTCCAAGAACTAGAATAGGCACCATAAATGTAGATGCATAAGTTTCCTCAGACACATAACTTTATTAATCATGGAAAAGGATTACATAGAAAATTATAGGAGTTTACAAATGTAAACTCTCACTCTCACATTACAATGAAATTAGGAAACTAACCTATTTATAAGCTCTATGTTCTAACTCAATCTAGTTATGGATCACTTGGAAAATCAACAAGTGTCCATTTACAATAAATGACCTTCTAACCATTCTACTAACTTTATTCCTATTTTAGAGCCTAGGAAATGACTCTATTCTAGAGTCCTATTTTTACTAACAAAATACTATTTCTAAGTATCTAAAATATTTATTAAATATTCTAATTTAATAAATATATTTATCCTAACTTTACATTATTTAATTTATGTATTTTCAGATTTATAATTTCCTTTATGAAAGAGGCTAACATTCCCCCCTTCAAGGATAAATCCAAAACAAGAACGAGGAACCATATTCCAAGTTCTCAAGTTGATGCTGAAAAAATATTCAATCTAAAGAGAAAATGAGTCTATTGTATGTCTAATTCATCTCTGAATGTTGCTTGACAACTCCATCAAGTGCCAAGTTGCAAAAGGATCCTCCTATCCTTTGCTTGAAATCAGCATCAAAATTTGTTCAAAGCCCATTGACTGATGATGTCAAAAACAACTCACTGTTTCTTTTGTTGTGCTAAAAACTGTTCACTGCTTCTTTGTTGTCGACAGCCCACTGGAAAATTTTTTAATGCCCACTGGCAAATTTGTTGATGCCCACTGGCTGTTGAAGATGCCCACTAGCTGATTTTTCTGGTTTTCTTGAAACTTTTAGTCTCACAACGACTGTTAATTTCGTTGACATTTTCCCCCCTTTGTTAGCTGAAAGGAGAGACACTGCTCTCGAAATTTTTCCTGAACTCCCCCCCTTCAGGTGTAGGAGTTTTACACTGGTGTACTCCCCATTCAACTGCATGAGAGTACCATCATCTTTTCACTGTTGGTTGCACTATGTGTGATTGTATGTGATTGTATAACTAAGACAATCTGTTCACTGTGGATGAAAATTCCCAAGGGTCAATCCATTCATAATGTATCTTCAATTTGGCTGATTTTTGTTGGTTGCGACATTTTTCTAAGGAATTATTGGGCTTGCCACAATGGCAACAAGGATGGAGATAAAAACAGTGATATTCCATATGACTGGTTCTTTCAAAATGAGAACATTTCGGTTTGACTTCAACTTCAGGTTGCGTGCAATTCTGTTTGTCTGCAACTTTTGGTTGTGTTCATTGCTGGTTGTCTGCAACTTTCTCAGAATCTAGTGAGGTGAGTTGTGCAAGAAATCCTGAACTAATGAACTTAATTGGCTTGGAATAATTTGGGATATATAGGTTGGTGTCATCATTGACATATCCTAAGCCTCGTCGATTCTTGTTATTTTGAATTTCTTCCCAGGGCATAATGATGGTCTTGGAATAAATTGGAATTGGAACAACTTTGACACCTGAATATGTTGGGATGAATTACTTATCATCTGGATGGTTCAAAGACTTGAAAGTATCACTCTTTTCTTGCAATTCAATCCTTTGAAGTTGTGACTCTAGTTGAAGAAACTCAATGGTTTCATGTGTTTTTCGTAGATGGCATGAAAGATCAGCAAGAGTGTCTTTGCTGATGTGCACCATGTCTTCATCATTGGAGATGATCAAACTATGAAGAATGTTTAACAACTGAATATGTTGCGCCATTTTAACTTGCGCACTTGAAATCAGGCTCTCTTGTTGTAGATGTCGTACTTTGAACTGTTTCACTTGATTTTGGTACTTGAAGGACAGGCTCGCTTTCTATGTGACTTGAATGGCACACTCGCTTGATTTTTTGCTTATTGCACTTGCTAGAGTTGTAGAACTTTCTTGGTTAAAATCTGGAATTCACGCTCGCTTGATGATGATTGCATTTGTTTAAGCGCTCACTTGACTAACTTGATGACTTCATGCTCACTTCAATTAATAGCTACGCTTGATTGATGTCAATCTCAACTTGCTTGATTGTTTAACTTGTTTGGTTTCTTTTTTGGTTGCTGTAATTAACTTTACGTTGGCTCGCTTGATGGTTTGATCTTTGTACTGTCTCGATGCATATTTCTTGAATGAATAATCACGCTCGCTTGCAGGAGATGTGAACTTGGTGCTTGTTTGATTTAAAAACTCATGAACTCACTTGATTTTGCGTAAAGGAAGGGTTTCAAACATTGTCAAAAATGCACCCAAGAAAGCTTACAATGATTTTAATGATTCACTTAAAATAATGAAGTCACTTGTCCTCTTAAAAATTCATTAACAATGAATTTTTAATGATTCACTTAAAACAATGAATTTGATTACAAGTTCTGAAATGGATGTGCAATAATGCTGATGTAGAATTTGCTTTGAAATGCATTAACTTGACCAAGTAAATTTGTTTTTTGATGTAGAATGTTGATGTAGACAATCTTTTATTATATGTTGTAGTGGCGCAAATTCATGTGTTTATATTGCAGTTATTTCGGTACATGTGTTGTGCTTGCTGATATTGAACTTTATGTATGCGATATTAAATGAAATTATTTATGTGTCACAACTAGACACAAATAAAAAACAACAACATGAAGCCATAAAAAAACATGCACCATCACAAACACACATGGTGTACCTAAGATCCCCTTATTCAATTTCTGGCGGATCTAGGACACTTGAACGCCACAAATAATATGTCTTTATTGAGGATTGAGGTCATCAACCTTTCATCTTTTACAACATTTCCACTGATGCTTTCTCAAATATTGAGAATCTGACACTTGCAAATTTTGGAAAAAGTCTTCAAAAAATGTGTGCACTGATCACTCACACCTTATCTCTCCAAATTACAACTTATTAATCCTAAAAAAAGTTATAAAATCACTTTATAAAAAGTGAATCAATTGTTCACTTTTCACTACACTGAATTATCTCTCTCAAAACAAAAATTACACTTTAAAACCTTATCACTCCATTACATAAAATATACCCCAAATTACACCTTATTTCTCCTCCAAAAAAGGGTATTTTATTTTGAATCCCTTTTAAACTCCCATTAAAAAATCATTATGAAGTTCCTTTTAAAATGTGAATTAACCTTTTTTTAAGTGAATGAATATTTTTCATAAAAGTTAAAAACACACTTTAACATGCTTATACCTTTAAAATCGTTGGACAAGAAGTTGACTATGGTGGCCCCAAAAATTTCGAAGCATTTTTTATCGAATTTCATTTGTGAGACATTGCACCACAATGTACTTCACATTGAAACAATTTACATAGATTGTAAGCTTCTCAAAATATTAGACCATAGATTATTCACAATAAGATATGAAGGTTCTTCTGTCAATTTCCATGGCAGTTTGACTAGTCAGCTCCATGCGTTCATTGTGCTACAACATATCTTTCACAAGCATGCACAGTAACATTCCTCCACACGCAGATCTTCAGTTCTTGCAACACAATAAAAATTCTCCATGCAAAAACGAGCACCAATAATCAATTATTACTCCAATCTACGTTCCATTTGGAGTACTGGTTCACATGCAGGTTCTTCTCTCTGTTTAGCTTCAAGAAGCTGCCACAACACTTCCATGCTGAAAGCCGACCCCAAGAAAACGCAAACGTTGTCAACTCACAGTAATGTCAAGGTTGTCATTCACATTTTTTCCTTCGGAGTTTATGCTGGTCTTCGATCCTTTCACTGTAACGATTCGGAAATAAAATATGACAGCGTTAAATTTCTGGTTTGTTCTTCCATGTCAAGCTCGTTGAGCGGTAATTCGACTTCTTCACTGGGATCAAAATTTATTTTCTTCACGCTCGATCTCAGCAATTTCATAACAAGACTGCGAAGCATATAAGAGTACATCCATGATAGCATCCGAGCACTTGACGGAGTGACTCTTCAGCTCTGGCATCATCCAGACTTCTTCAAGACTTTTTGAAAGAGTTCAAACTCATTATAATTGGTGGAAGATTAAAGCTTCTCAAGCTTTCGTAATTCCTGCAAAATTTTACTTAAATTTCCATCATTCACAGAGTGTTCGATTGTCAAGAAATATGTTCATCATTCAGAGGAAGTAATTTATCAAATTTAAAAGGCATATCTTCAGGTTTGCATTCATCTTGGTGGTAGTGATAGAGGCAATTCATTCTTCTCCAACACAGGCTGTCTTGTACTTGAGCATAGGTACATCGCAGGCATTGGGATGGCTAATGTATGTACCCCCAGCATCTTCTACAATTCTTGAGGTGGTGGTGCCCTACTCTCATGCTTCCATGGTTCAATTTCTATGGGGTAAGGTTCCAACAAATTTTTCATCTCAAGGAAACTCAGATGACTTGTCTTTATTAGCATACAACCATGCACTGAAACTTGCTATGATGGGAATCCTAGTATTGGGGATTGGCTTTGTGGGAGCCCTAGCATCTATTCTGTCGAAGCGTGGAGATCATAGGTGTTATGTGTCTGCAAGAACATCTGAATGGATGTGGAGGTATCATGTTGTTTTTTCAAAGGGATTAAGGGACCGTAAAGAAGAAGACAAACTCTCAAGTCAGTTTTTAATCAAGGGAATAGCTAATGCCTGCAAGGTCTCGATGGAATCCAGGAAGTAAAATGTTTATGAATGGCCAATAAATGCATATAGTCTAGGGAGTAATATACTCAACAAACTGTTTATGAATGGCTCTATAGTGAAGAGACAAAAAGCAAATGGCGTTAAGGACCTATTGCAGTCACTACAATCTGCTTCAATTTTCAGTGTATTAAAGCTCAATATCTTCTTTTACATAAGTGTAGAAACATTACTACATGGATTCAGTTCAAATGCTAATACATAGATTCGGTTTCAACCTTTGAAATGGGCAAATATTCAGATTTAAAAATAAATCACAATTAAATTTCTTTTCTTAAAAAAATTTAATAGATTTCATACCAATTATTCGCTGATCAATTCAATGGATTTTTCCAAGAACTTATAGAGCTGGAATCTCCTCCTCACATTCACCACAGCATTACCATAGCTCTGATACCACATGTAGATGCATAATTCTCCTCAGACACATAACTTTATTAATCATGGAAAATATTACATAGCAAATTACAAGAGTTTACAAACGTAAACTCTCACTCTCACATTGCAATGAAATTAGGAAACTAACCTATTTATAAGCTCTATGTTCTAACTTAATCTAGTTATGGATCACTTTGACAATCAACAAGTGTCCATTTACAATAAATGACCTTCTAACCATTCTACTAACTTTATTCCTATTTTAGGGCCTAGGAAACGACTCTATTCTAGAGTCTTATTTTTACTAAAAAAATACTATTTCTAAGTATCTCAAATATTTATTAAATATTCTAATTTAATAAATATATTTATCCTAACTTTACATTATTTAATTTATGTATTTTCAGATTTATAATTTCCTTTATGAAAGAGGCTAACAATAAAAGGTACCAGATAATGACTGATAACTAGGTGGGACAGAAGGGCCACCATATAAATGAGTTAAGATGATGTCACAAAAATATATGAGGAAGAAACACTTGATGTCTCAACCATAGTGGTGGAAATGGGTTGGGAGATTGAATTAGCTCTGGACATGGTTGAAAATTCCAATGAAGATTATTGCCGAAGATCCTCAGTGAGCCCAAAGAATCAGGTGAAGGAGGTTGTATCAGAGTTTGAAGAGGTGAAAAAGGTCGTGCTTGATACAAATTAAGTCCTTCTAAATGACAAGGATAAGAAGGATGAGGATTTCCTTGAGGGATATCTTCAACACTCAAAAGTCTATATGGAAGAGGTTCAGTGTCAGGCCCAAGATATATTGGTTTTGTTTGAGACAAAGAAAGAGAAGAGGAAATTCCCACTGAATCAAATGAGGATGGTTGAGTATCCTTAGTTTCAATGACCTCAGGAAACAAAGTGAGAGGGAATCTTGTTTCAATTGTGTAAGTGTCACCAATAAGGACAGATGTAATCTTGGGTTCAGAACTTAAGGGGACAAATCATTCTAGCAATTCAATATTAGGAGTAGGGCCAGAAGTAGTGCTAAAACTTCTTGTTTCAGTATTTTATGTTTTCTTATGTTTTTTACATTGGTTAGGAGTAGCCTCTATAGGTATAAGATTTTAGTTTTTCATTCTAGGAGGAAAGGGATTTTGTTCTTCCACGGTGGATGATAAATTTGATTAAAAAAAAAAGAAATAAATCAAAAAGAGTGCAATATAGGCATACAAGATTACAAAGAAACCATGACCTACAATATACACCTTAGAGAACCAAGGACTTAATGTATGACAACCAATATCCTCGAATTTCGTGTTAAATGTATCGCAGTATACAAGGTGGCATACTCGATTACCTATGGATGGATGATAACCAATAGGGGACTCCCAAAATATACTTGACGATACGTGGGAGTGTAGTACATAGTATTGTTGTCTAATTCATAAGCGTTCGATGAGACTGTTCTCATCTTCTTTTCAAGTATGGAGTGCCATCTAGTATACCCTAAGGTATGTGGAGAAAGATCCTATACACTTATGTACGTGGAATGGGATTTCATCCCCGAAATGCAACACTGGAGAACAACAAAAAATACTACCTTTAACGATACTGGAACACATATTTATCAAAGACCTCTAAATATTTATGTTAATGTTATAAATGTTCCTTAGGTTTATTTAATATATTTTACTATTTATCTTTGATTAAGTTACATTTTTAGGACTCACTAGAAATGTAACCTCAACATCCAAAAATGAAACTCTAGCATGAGAAAACATGAATGTTTTCTCTTTCAATGAAAATCTAGCTAAGGGAGAGAAAAAAAAATCAAGATGAAACACAAAATATATAGAAATAAATATGAAAGATGCAATCTTCCTTTCTATTTGATTGTTCCTAACCTAATTCACATGCAAAACCCTAAATGCCAAATTCAAAATTTTTCTTTTCACCACAATTAATTTTTGAAATGAGGAAAAATAAGATGAAAATGATAAATTACTAATTCCATTACACTTTTCATAACGAGGACTCAAACAAAAATTAATCGAAGTAATTATAATTGAAATAAATAAGTTTGAAATCGACCAAATTCTAAGAGCAAAGAAAAATTGAAACCAATTGTTACCAAAGGAAAACAAACACAAATGAAAATTGAATGGGGGTTTTATAGAGACTAGAAGACAATAAATGCCCAAGAAAAATTAGCTAGAAGAATCCTGATCAGAGAGAGGCTAAAAAACTAAGAAAAAAATTGTGCAAAATTACGGACCAACGTTGGTGAAACAAAGGCACCAGTGCTTTGCAACACTGGGATAGAGTGGGCTACAGTGAGGTGAAATTCTCTGTTAGAGGAAATAGGGGAGAGTTTCACTTGAACAAGAGGTTTCTGACAAAACAATTGCAAAAAAGGTTGAGTGAAGCCACTTCGTAGGTATGTTCTTGGTTGGATGACGTAATAAAGGTCTATCAAGGAGGTAATATACCACAAATGACAAGGAAAACCACCAAGGGAATACTTTGATCCCCAGTATAGTCGTAAATTTGTTATATGAGATTTATGATTGTGAACAAAGGTATCTCCTCTAGGTTGGGTGGTCAACCAAGAACAATAGAGAGAAAATGAACCTAATTCCTTTCCTTAAATTAAATGGATTATGGAATGAGGACCACCTAGAATTTGTCAGACGCTTCACTCCTTCTTTAGCTTGTAACACTAATTCCATCTCTTATATCTAATATTATATCTTTCACTGTCATATAAAATAATCCAAGAAGCTATGATATGTATGCAATAACATCTAAATACTCTATCCAATATATCAACATGGTATTGAGATACATGAATCAACATCACATAGAGGAAAACAAAAATTTATTTCCATTAATATAAATATGAGATTACAACCATAAGTGGTAGCTAATATTGTAGAAGAAGTCCTCCAAGTCATTGGCACATCCTTTCCTTGTCAAAATTGGCACCTCCAATCACCCTATGTATGATATGATAACCACTTACTGCAGGAGCATAAGGGATGAATCACTCGCCAAAGCCAACCGTTACATCTAGCATATGAGAGGGTAAGTATATAGGAGAGAGGGGTAAGTTGGGAATTCTTATCTAATTACCATTATAGGGCTTTAGATCCACCTTTGATGGAGGGATAGGATCAAAGGATAAGTGGTGAAAACTCCAAAGTGGGGTACGATAGGATCTGAATGTCATTACAAGGTAAGTAGTTGAAACAAATTCTCGAAACTCCTAGAAGGTGAAACTTCCAGAATCTCATTCATTCTCACAGAATTTTAGAACCAACATAGGTGAAAAGGAGGGCTATATGATGGTGAAAAAATTTGGCCACAGGGGAGAAAACTATAGGTGAACACACCCCAGTAGCCTTGCAGGAAGCATTGGTGCTCAAACTAGCTCAAATAGGGAAGTTTAGGGTTGACACTATGAGGGATGAAAGGTACATGGTTAGGGATTTGTCCATGATGATGATAAGGGGAATATGATGTTGATTGATACCATTATGAGGCTAAATTTTATTGAATTTGATAAAATGGCCTATAAAAGAATCATTATATACATAAATATACATGATAAACACATGAAAATGAGCACAATTTAGGACACACAATCACATACTTATCGAGACACAAACCTCGCCTAGGGGTAGTACCACCATGCCATCATAATGAAACTCCAATATTATTTGAGGATTGGAAAACCACCAAACCTACACCATGGGTATCCAATATTTCGCCACTCCTCCTCCACCTTCCTGAGGCTTCACTGGTGCCCATCACCTATTTGGGGGCCTTATTAGAATTGCAACCACCGGGTGCACCATCATGACTATCTCATAGATAATTTTTAAAATTAACCTACCATAGAAAAATATTTGTGTCTCGCCCTGACGAACTTCTGTAAGTAGTGCAATAATACTCCTACGGAGGTAGCCTGCCTAGTCATAAAATGCATCTCCCTGAAGCCTCTGGAGGATGGAAAGATGGGGCCCATAAATGTGTGGGGACATTTTCGCTACCAGTCATACGATCAGAGCTAAGGTTGCTTGCTTATCTATATCTAAGACCGATCAAAATGGAAACACCTATCCTAAAAATCATTGTGTCCACAGTAGTCCTCATCCCATCTAGTCCGGTCCACCCAACTAGGCGGTTGCAGTGTTGGTAGTACCTTAGCTCGAGGAACTGATCCAGTCACAAAGTAGACATCCAACTCAGTGGTGAATGCCACATATTTTTAAGAGTGAATTCTAATCATAAGCGCACGAAAAAAGCTCACTTTGGTTGTGCATAACAAACAACCTTAACATCAAATATGGTTGTCAATTTCCTTAGATCTGCAATAGGTGATCAGAAAAAATGCTACAAAAATCCATATCTATGTAGTTAAATACATTAAACAACGAAAGTAAACAAGATTTTCTCCATACATCCAATAGACAAGACAATAATCTATAAAGAAGTTTTTTTATTATGACACCTGCGAAGGGAACATGGAAATATTTTACCAGTCCCCCTCAATGGGACGGGTTCTTATATGTCCTTAGCTCTTTAGATCCAATGTCTCTCTCTCTTGATGGTGTAGAAAACCCAGAAAAAATATAACTCAAAGGGAGCTCACAAGAAAAGGTATAAAAAATATGACAATGAGGGAGGATCAAAGTCAGACCAAAAGTATAGATCAAAAGGTTATAAAAAAAGTAGTTAATGAATGGAAAAACCCTTCTATTTATAACAAAATATTGAGTTAGTCTCGATATTGGTGCATAGTTAAAATATTATTAACCAAATCTAGATCCAACTTACCTGGAATATTTTATTATTTTTGGTGGAGGGAAAAGGAATTTAGAATTGGTTAAATCCCTTTATTTAGAAATAATAAATAAACAAATTATCTATTTATTATTTCAAGGATGAGGTTAAGGAATAATTAAATAAATAATGATTTATTTAATTATTTAAAAATGATTTAGTCAAATTCAAAATGGAATATTATTAAACAATGACTTAAATAATTATTCCTAGAGAATAATAAGATAAATAATAATTTGTCTAATTAATTCTCATGTTTTGGGTTAAATATGACCAGGAATATTAATTAAACAGTGGTTTAGTTAATTATCGGTAGAGGAAAATCAAACAAATAAGGATTGATCTAATTATTCCTCATGGAGTTTCATGTTTAGACCATAAATAATTTAATAAACTATGGCTTATTAAATTATTTTTCATAGTGAAAGAAATTTTAGTATGGTAAAATTGGTCTTACATGGTGTACTTTTGTCCATATAATAGTAATAGGTTAGATGACCAAAAATTGGTGTAACAGAGTTCCCCCCAACGTGCGAGTGTTAGGAGCTAATCGTATCGCCGAAGTGTGTTGTAAGAACACAATCACTATACACCGAAGGGAAGTCAAAGAGACGAAAATATTAGACGGACTGAAGTGAGAGAGGATAAGAACCTAAGGAGGTGAGACTTATAGGTGTGACAAGTCTCTTTTATCAGTGAGTACTTGTTCTCAATGAGGCGGGGGAGGCATACCTATGCCTGCCGAGATGGAAAAGTACAAAGAATAATGGTACGACCAACAAGCATGTGACTGAGCTATATAGTACATGCTAGCATAAACATGGGCCAGATAAAAATTTTAATAGATCACACATACATAATTTTCTTGGGACAACAAATAGGACTTATACAATAATATTTGAGTACATGAGATATAATAACAACCAAAAAGGCCCTGTAAAATAGGAAAAGGCTCTGAAAATATAACTGATACATGAAACTAAAAAGGCGTTGCAAGAATCTATGGGTGGAACCATCAAATGTGTGGAACTGCATCCAAGGTTGTAGTAAAGATCTCATCTAGGTATGTGGGGAGCTACCTAAAGGGCCACCCTATCATGAGGTTTGAAACATCTCTCACACACACAAGAATCACTGGTACAATCTGTTGCATCACTAAACCATCAAGTATACTGATCTTGATCATGCCATAAGGAGCTGGAACTAAGAAAAGATCAAGTGAAAGGGAAATAAATTGTCCCTTTGCCTGATCCGAGGCACCGAACAAGAGTGGAAGTTGGAACCAATTTACATTGTCCTCTAGACATGTCTTCTGCAATGAATAAGTTGATATCGACAAAAGGAGGTCCGCCATAGGTGAGACTATAAGGAATCCTCAACTAAGGCATGAGCGATAATAGTAGAGCGACTAATAGACTGACACCAGGGATGATGGTGGAATGGGGGGTACTGAATAGTGGGCTAAGGACTTCCCTTGTTAGATCATGAAGGGAATGAATGACTTGGTAGCTACTGACTTGACTCTAGAGGGGATAGGGGACAGTATGGTTGAAGGCCAAAATGTGTGACATGAGAGAGGTACAAAGAAATGAAGGATGGAAGAATGTGATGGGGGACAAAAGGAACTTGGAACCAACTCCATGGATGTGATGATGACTCAACTCGAATGCTTTAAAAAAGGGTGACTTGATGATGCTGCCACACATAATAGGCCTAGTGGGGACCCTAAAAACATGAGCAAAAGATGGTTACTCTGACATGAGAATGACAAGTATGAAGGCAAAGTGGGCCGTGTTAGCACTCAAATCTACCTCAGGCTGAAATGAAGTAAAACTCAAGGCTACATCAAACCACGCTCAGCTTCGTAGCTAGCCCTACGAGGACAGGAGAGGGCTCTTTCCGTCAATCTCGAGAAAATAAGCAATAGGATGCGAGATGACTTACAATTAAGAACTGATTTTAGGCTAGTAAAGAGATAGGTATGTTTGATTTTTGGTTTTTTGAGTTTTCGCTGGAGTAATGGGAAAACAAGATTTTGGGTCCGGGGATAAGGTCAGACCTTTGCAGAGATCAAGCTGGGGCGAGGTAGGTGATGATCTTGATGCTTCGAATTGGATTTTATGGATAGATTAGACTGACGAGGAGCTAAAGAGGGCAAAGAAGAACTTGGATCCTCTCCAAACAGCTGAAAACATATAGAACTAACTGAATTCAAAGGCTAAGCACTGTAAACAATGGATTTAACCTTATTTCACTCATTCAATTTAGTTCAGAAGCATAATGAAAGGATGGCAACATTAAACATGAAGAAACTTACAATAAACAAAGAAGAAACACCATCAAAAACAGAACACCACAAGGATCCCAACAAGTGCCGCAAAACCCCTGATCTTTCCTTAGCCAAAATATGAAAAATATGTACAATGGTATCAAAAGTATCCCAAGAGTCCAACCTGTAGAATGCCTCAGAAATTACAATATATAGATCACTTTAACCCCTTTCCCCACCTCTAGGGGTCGAATTCCCTCTTCAGGGATCAGTTTCAACCAATTCTAATCATGGAACTACAATCTAGGCAGCTAACAACTTGCCTCTAAAAGAGTGGAAACTGATCCATTACATGATTTTTTACTCTTTTGAGAGTGAATATTCTAGAAGAGATAAAAACAAGCCAAAGTTACATGCCAAACATGAATTTACATCATAAAAACCCAAGAATTCTATCCATAGACAAAACTGGTCCAAAATAGGCGAAATACTGAGCTAGCAGCTGAAAACTCAAAAAAATCTCTAGGTGGGTCGCTCCTGAACTGCGTGGGTCGCTCATGTTCCAGGCTGATTTTGAGGTAGCTCCCGACATCCAAATTAATCTCATGATAGCTCGTTGGAAAGCCCTGGATGTCTACTTTCCAACCCAAGTGGAATTTCTAAATTTGGAGTTGATTTGACCCTCCAAAACCTCATTCTCCCAGAGGTACTTCCTGCTGGTGCAAAAGGTAGCAGCAAGGTGTTTTTTATGGTGTTTTTGAGCTGTTTGACCATCCAGATTTTGTTAAAATGCTAATTTGACTTCAGAGGATGCATATTTAACCATGAAAAATCCAAAAATGTAAAAATCTCCTCCAGCAAGTGCCTCAAAAAAATGCGAGCGCATGAGCGCGCGACCCACCTAGCTACAAAACCTGTTTTTAAGACCAAAAATTTGGAAATGACAAAATTTTCTCCGAATTTGCCCAAATTCGGAGCGGAGGTCCTCCATCATGTGTCTTGCCCAGTCAATGAATCCTCGGCCAAAATCCGAAGTGGATTAGGCCTTTTCCGCCGTTGAAGTGCCTTGCGCAACCTCCTCTTCATGATCTTCATCCTCGCTTTGCAAACATGCATGCGAGCCCAGTAATGGACTTTCATGTGGCAAAGCATGTCTTTGTCTCGATTGGCCTTCGCCAACAACTTCTCCAGATGTATATTCACCCGCGTGAGTACAGTATCTCTGTCAGCTGGTGTCATGTCACCGGGCCTCTTTCGATTCCACTGCCTGTCCTCACGGATTTGGCGCACCTCATAAAATGTGAGCTCATCCTCGAGCTGTTTGTTGCGCTGCTCCAAATAGTTAATCACCCACTGAGCCTTCTGCAATTGGTCTTTCAGCTGGTCATTCTCGGCCCTTTGCTCCTGGATGACTTCCCTCAGCTTCGAGCTAGGAGAGCCCGCATCAACATCAATGACTGTCAAATCTGTGTCCCGGCC